>APFE031530101.1:29411-59344 GCA_000404065.3 Pinus taeda | reverse complement strand
AAATATGTATTGTAACATTGAAAGGAACATAATGAAAAATCAAGCTAGTAGTCCTGGTTTTGGGATCCAATGGGAAATCTCTGTGTATACGTGCTTTATGTGTTATGCTCTTGCATTTTTATTTTTCCTATAATTTAGAATTCGTATGTAGGTAATTTCTATACGGGGTTAAAACCTATAGGCTTAAATAATATATAGGATGTTCAATTCCATTATCCTCTTGAACTAAAACCATTGCTATGGTTGTATCTGCTGCAGCCAGATACAGGTTAAAGTCTTTTGGATAATCAGGAGCATACATTAATGATGCTTTTATTAAAGATTGCTTTAAAGCATCAAAGGAAGCTTGCGTGACCTGATCCCAAATGAAGGGTACTTCTTTTTTCAATAGACGAGTATAACCTTTGGCTAGTTTGGCGTAATTTGGAATGAACCTCCTAAGGAAGTTTGCTTTCCCTTGGAGTTTCTGAATCTGATGCAAGTTTGAAGGTGGAGGCAAATCAATGATTTCCTGAACCTTACATGGGTTGAGACGAATCCCGTCCTTTGAGACCACAAAGCCAAGTAAACGACCATAACTGACACAAAACACACATTTGTGCGGGTTGAGTTGTATCTTGTAGTGTCGACAATGTAGAAATATCGCTCTCAAATGCTGTGGATGAATGGTCCGCTTTCCCGAATGAGTTGGAAGACTGTTGGGATATGTTTGAAAGATGTTCTTGATGTCATGGAAAGCATAGTTCATTGTTCTCTGAAAATTTGCCCATGTGTTCTTTAAACCAAAGGGTAGCTTATGATATGTGAATGTTCCCCATGGAAAAATAAATGCAGTCTTTGACTGGTCCTGTGGGCGAATATTTATTTGATTATACCCAGAAAATCCATCCATAAATGAAAAGATTTCACATCCGGTGCATTCGTCAATTATCTGGACTATAAAGGGTGTAGGGTAGTTGTCTTTCGGACAAGCTTGATTTACATCCGTGTAATCGACACACACTCTAACCGTTTCTTGTTTTTTCATCACAGGAACAATATTCGATACCTAATCGGTCAGAGGAACTGGATAAATAAAACTAGCATGGAGGAGTTTTTCAACTTCTGCATTGATGGCAATGACTTTCTTGGGGTGCACCTGTCGTAGCCATTGTCATACTGGTTTGACATCTGGATACATCTTAATTTCATGTTCAACTATGCTCGAGTCAATAGCTGGCATTTCATCATATGACCAAGCAAAGACATCTCTAAACTCGTGAAAGAGAGCGCTATAAATTTCCAGTTCTGAAGAAGAACAAGATTTTCCGACATGAATATTCTCTACAACATCTGTTTTGGTTGAGATATTTATGGTAGTAGTCTCTTCAATATTGGATAGGTTTCTCTCAGAATCTACCGTATTTACAGTATTCGTCAGAAATTCAAATACTAAAGGATGGTATAGGTTGCTGGAATTATCTTCTTTCCAATTCAGAAGATGGTAACGATGGTGGTAATCTTCCCATGGTGCCCCATCAATCATCATGGATTGAATGATTCCTTCCTCTGTAGAGTGTCCTTGTGACCAAGAATCTGAAGGGGTGCCATATTCCTTAGACCTATCTATCCAAACGCTTGATGAGCATTAATACGGGTTTGCCTCCCATGCTGAAAACATTGATTGCTATAATATTTCTAGTGGGGTTAGAGGAAATACCTACAGATGATCCATTTTAACATCGTTTTCTGACATATTTTGAATGGAAGATATCATATTGCAGGTTCCTCATTAGCCACTTCCGCCAAATTGGTTGGAGGCAGTAGAGAAAAAGTTCCCATTAATGTGGGGTCTTTTACTAGGCCTACTCCAATATTTTGAAGTGCATTAGTGCTTCCATGGATCATCGGAATGCTTCCCGTAACTTGCGAACTATTGGGGAGAAAATTTTGTTGGTCGATGATTGTAATTCCTCCTTGGGAAGGAAATTCAATTTTCCTAAAGTAGGTCGACATAATGGCTGCCATGGCATATATCTAGTGTCTTCCCAGTAGGATGTTGTAATCGAGGTTTCTGTCGATAACTTCAACATCAATTTCTACTGTCTTGCCCCCCAGTTCGACTTGCAAGTTACTTAATATCCCATATGGGGTGTATGTTCATCCATCAAATGATTTTAATGTCGTCAACGATCGCGACAAGGATGGAGACCCTAGAGTTTTCTAGCAACTCATCGACATAATACATGTGGATGCCCCCTCATCAATAATTGTTCTATGAATAGTTTTGTTGAGGGCTTTCACTTGAATGAGGAAAGCTAGTTGAGCTGGTAACTGAGGGTCATATCCTTTGTGATTAAAAGAAAAAAGATTGGAATACGTTGGGTCAATCCCACCTATTGCTGATAATAAAGCCTGCTTTTGGGAGGGGTAATTTTGCAGTACCTCAAGAGTCGACATCATGGAGGGTGATTGGGCTAAATCCTCCACTATATTATAGTGTTGTGCTACTCTGGCATGAGGATTAAACTTAGATTTGTGTACTACTCCCTTTGGTGGTTTTATCGTTAATTTAGGAATGATGGGTGGCACAACTTCGGGTGATGTTGTTGTTGAAATACTAGGTTGATCATTATCCTTGTTGTTCAACATCTATGGATTCCCGTAATCTTTATTCCTTGTCAATATGAGAGCATCATTCAGTTGCTTTGAAACCGACAACATTAGCACTTGGGACGAGGAAGCATTTTCGCTAGCAACCATATTTGTTCCTAGGTTCGGAAACAGATCAGTCAATACAGCTGAGGTTTTTGAACTTTTGAAGAATTTTCTAAGTTCATCTTTATATGGACACTCTCTGGTCCAGTGATCCTCATCACATATTAGGCATGGAATTTTTGGTTTCTTATCCCCAAAAGGGTTTGCAGAATATTTTTTAGGAGATGAGTCCTCCTGGTTCTTCTTCTTCCCTTGTTTTTTCTTCTTGCCTCCTGGTTGCTTGGGTTCTTTGCCTTTGTCTGTCGACACAGCATTTACTTCCGAGGCTAGAAGTTCCTCATTTGCGTTTTGACTCGAAACCGTGCGGGCCTTTTTCGACATAGCCTTTATAGTTTTAGCGCTTGTCGTACCTATCATGCCATTACTGGCATGAGAGTCTTTGTTTGATTTAGGAGGGGGAGGAACAGAAAATTCTGGTCTAGGAGCATCAAGGATTTTATCGTAAAGCGTGCCAAACTAAGTATAAATCAAGTCTAGATATTGTGCACGAGCAATAACTTGCTCTTTAGTGATGACTCCTCCCTTTTCCACATCTTCTGTAATAGCAGGTAACAAAGACTTAATAAACCATTCAACCAATAGCTGATCAGGAACATACATTTTTACCATTCTACGACGACGTTGCTATTCATGAATATGATTGGATATGTGAGTGGTCATCGTTTGTTTGAAATTGGTAAGTGGCTCAGTTCCTATTCCGTACCTTATGGGTAACTGAAAATGGGTTAAAAAGGTTGTGGCTAGGGTACTAAAGTTATCAAACGAAGCTCTAGGCAATTTGATATACCACTTTGCTGCCAGACCAATTAACATTCACTAAAAGAGGTGAAGTCTGATCGAATCATCATTGAGGGTGTTGGATGAACACCACAGATGAAAGGTCATCACATGATTCAATGAGTCTTCATCCGGATTTCCATTAAATTTAGGAATATCAGACAAAATTTTATGCAGAATTGCCAGCCACTAAGGGGCGTAGGCAATTGGATTGTTCATTAGTCGATTTAGATCTGGTAACTCTAAATTTTCCACAAAAGGCAATTGTTGATTCAAGCTTGGCTGAGCATACCCAGGATAAGATGGAATTACTTGAGAAGTTGGTCTTTGCATACAAGCATAATGCATTTGATGTTGGTAACTTTGGTAAGGTTGATGGGCATAACCATTATGATATGGTTGATACGGCTGCCCATTATTTGCAAAGACTTGTTGCTCATATCCTTGGTAAGCTTGTTGGAATTGCAATTGTTGGTATTGCACCAGCCATGGTTGTCAAGCCATGGGCTGTTGTCCAGTACTGACTGTTTGACTAAGATGGGGGGTGGTGATCCCCGTTTGAACCTGTGTCATTCCACTAGTTGGTGATTCCAGTCGTGTTGTAGGTACAAGAGGTTGTTGCATTATAACCTGAGAATGAGGTTGGCATATAACTGGAAACGCTTGTACTTGCGATACTGCTACAATAGCCAGCGTAGTGGGGATATTTGTCATAGGTAAACTTTGTTGCATTGAGCATACAATTCTTGGTTGTTGAGGCAGAATTGGCACCCAACGGCTAGTTATAATTCTAGCATAACCTAAATTTTGTTGTGAACTCTCACATGGTTGTCCTTCCGAAGAAGGAAATGAAAGGGTATACAGCCCTCCATACGACAATAATCCAGTACTCAAAGGAATGATTTGCCTTTGGGGACCGGTTTTCCCAAATTGACACTGTGAAGGATCAATTTGTCGAGACTCAACGTAAGAGATTCCAGATACAATTACGGATGAACAAATAGGAACAGTCCATACTATCAAAACAACCCCTAGATAGAATCCATTTGGCGATTGAGAGTTGGTTGGGATAGACGGCACGTGGGCAAACGTTATCAGAGTAGCAGCAGGAACTTCTGCTGCTGCTGTGTTGGGTGACACAATCCTTGATGTCGACGGTTGTTCAAACATATTAAGCTTATCCAAAAGATTCCTTAGCGATTCTTCAGTAACTTCCAATGGCGGGAGAATATCTTCTGATGAAGAAGGATACAGGGTGATCCCAACTCCAAATTGCGTTGGAGTGTTAGACGGAGGATCGTCCACAATCTCTTCTATGGCAATCAATCCAGGAGGAAGAGGCAGACCGCCAGGTCTGTAAAATATTACTGGTGCCGAAGAAGATATGAGTTCTATAGCAACAGACGTTTGGGGAGTAACACCTTTCGAATCAGCTGTAGATGGAGCCGGTTCAGGAATAGAAGTGCTTACCGTCACACTAGGATCAGTTGTAATGTCCTTTTGTTGCTACGAAATTCCTCCTGTAGAGGTAGGGATACTAGAAATGTTCGGAGTAACCGGAGTCTCTGAGGATGTCAGAGTACTTGCTCCAACCCACCTAGGGGACTTTGATCCTTTCAAACAAGTCTTCTTTGTCCGGAATGGTTTCGCTTTTGGAGTCAATGATGGTTGACTCATAAGTCTCCGAGAACGATGGTGTTTTGATTGACTTTTTTCCACGATTGTGAATTACTTGATCAACTCAAAATAAAAGGGGAAAATGTTTTCAAATCAAATGAATTTTAGACGCTTTTACACAACTTGTTTTTTCAATTTTTAAGAGTCGAGAAAAAACAAAAGATGACTCTAGTCACCTTCAATTTTTAATGAGCCTAAAGTGACAAGTGCTCGGATAGACCTTTTCTTTTAAGGAGTCTGAAAAGGAACAAAAGAGACTTCTCTAGAAATCTAGGCAGAGGGGATTACCAAACAAATCGAAAAACTGCAGAATACTTTTTATGGTATGGCAGTTAATCTTCCCGAATGCTGTGTTCAGTGCATTGCGATCGATAGGGCAGTAGACATGGCTTCCTAAGGATAAAGGATGTAGCGTATTGTGGTCTCCAAATATATACTCGACGGTACGTGGGAGCACAAGTCCGTAATGGCACTTGTCGTCTCAGAGTGGAGTAATCACCCAACCAATAATGAAAACAACAGTTACCAAGTTTTACGACGCCAGAATACGTCTCTAGCCTAGACTTCTAGATGTTGTGCGTTAGGTTCCAAAGTGTTTTTAGATTCATTAAATTGATTTTATAGTTGATCTTGTTTAAAAAATTTCCTTCCAGGTTCACCATATGATGTGTATACAATTCCTAAAATGCAGTCTAAGATTGTTACCGGGAATAGTGTCCACTCGGAGCTGCTATTCCCACTAAGACTGGTAGCTATCTTAGAAACAAACAAGTAAAGTCTACTTTCATTTTCCTTTACAAAAATAGATAAGAGGTGAACAAAAGAGACCAACCTCAGTCTCACGCTTGGTTTCCTTGTTTGATTCCTCTCCTTCCTGATAGACTTACCACTTCTTCTTTGTATGCCCAGCTTCAAAAAGCACCTGTGGAATCACAACAACATACTACTTGAAGAACAAAGATCTATATTCATAAATAACACAGGACCAGATGTGTGTTAACCATACAAATGCATATATAAACAAACATACAAGAATATGGAGGAAAACTTGAATAGCTTTATTAAGATCAAGAGTAGCAAGACGATTACAACCATATGTTCTGACCCAGCATCATCCTCCAGCAAGAAGGCCCTTATTCACCTCAAGTAAAGCTTAGATCACCCAACACTATGAAGTTACACCAGAAAACCAACAACACTTCTCTACAAGATACAATATTCCAGCCTCTGGATCTCTGTGATGAGGGATCCATACATAGATGATTATAGGGGGATGAGTCATATTTTGGGGTCTTGATTAGTGTCCTCTCTTTGATAGTTCTTGATTCCACTTGGATATTGATGATCTCTTACTCATCGCTGGTCGAAAACAGAGAGGTAAGTGTCAGAGGGGAAGCTTCTCGAAGATTCCATCATCTTCCACCTCGCAAATTGTCCCTGCCATTTGTCCATTCCCAACCATCACACCCTACAGAGGGGCCATTCAGTATGCATCACACCCTTTACACTGGGAAGGTGATATGCATTGCACCCTCTACACTGGGTATTTAGTATGGTCTAGTTTTAACCATTTCTAAGCAGTTTTTAGTGGAGAACTTCTGGGAGATGATGTAATCAGCTGACCTTGTTCCTCTAGGGAGTGAAGCAACACTTTTAGGGACTTAGGAGCCCTCAGTTTATGGACATTTATGATTGGGGTTCCAGTGCCCAAAAAATTGTATAATAGTTTCCCCCTAAAGCATGAGGTCGTTAATCTTTTTTATGTCGGGTGAAATGCTTTACCATGAGGATCTGAAGTTTTTTCGAGCTGGGAGGCAACCTGTAATAAGATACAATACAATACATTATCTTGACAACATTTTTTCATGATCTAGCTGAGGCGGGCATTCCCATGCTGAGCTTTATAAATTCATTTTCATGTACATAGGATAGAAAATCGTCTGTGTGGCACACTGATGATTAAGACTCATCATCCTTTGATTTGGATGATCATCTATTCGGCAATGATGTCCATTTGATGTCTTTATATTGCTGAATATGTCACAGCCCAGATGGATGAAACTAGATCCGGGGTCTTCATAACTGATTCAATCTTCACTCAGAGTACAAGCTGATCCATGTGGAAAATTTTCTGGAGTCGAACATGGAAAGACATCGCCTGATTACCAGCCAATGATGTAAGCTGTTAACAAGCGCGAGAGGAATCACCAATAATGACAATGACCCTCAAGGTACTACAGTACAATTTGCGTGGTGTGAAAAAGGACTTAGCATTGGACACCACGAAAAATCTCTCGGTTGAAGGCCATTAATGTAAACCTGTCGCTGAAAGTGAGAAACTTGCCATTAAGGCATGCAAGCTTCAAAGTACTGAAAGGGTTGTTCCTAGGTCGACTTCTTGGATAATGTGTTGATGTTGACAAGAAGTGACCCATCGTAGGAGGCCCTTAATGAATCCCACATCTACGACTTGGAACGAAGCAAATGATTTTGTAGGTGAAAAAGATTTGATGATAGAGTGTTGAGGGTGGCGGTCATGAAAGAATGGAGCATGAATGTATTGTAGTGGGTGAGACACAGGCTAATTTTCTAAATGACTTCTCCTGAACATATCGGTGACACTGACGATGGATTGGTAGTGTTAACCCCAAATATGGATGGTGTGATGAACCAATGGTGATATGACCAGTGAACGGAACAACCCAACCCGGCTTGGATGTGGAAGGAAAGTGTCATGTTCAATAGCGACTTTCTACCAATATAGTTTTACAAGTTTTCTTCCCAATTTTCCCCAGTCATTGCTGACTAGCACATGTTTATTTTTGTCAAGCTTGAGGACGATAACATATTCTTGTTCTATAATCCTCCCTTCGGGCGAACCTGTCTCTATATTTTAGCGAGCCTAGTGACAGTGAAACTTGTTCTCGTCCATTTGGACGAGTTTGTCGATATTCGGTTTTAACGAGTTTAATGACAAAGATAACTTGGTCCTTTTCAATTTTAGAGAGTCTAAAAGGGACGGAAAGGAAACTCCAAATGTCCATTTTCATCATATAATCCCTTAAGTCCGAAAAAGTGTAAAATAATACGAAAGGGATGAATTTTTTATAGTTTTAACAAGTCGAACAATACAAGCGCTCGATATTTTTGTGTAATAATCCCTCAAGTCCAAAAAGATTAAAATCTATAGGAGGGATAGCACTTCCGATGAATTTAATGAGCCGGAGAGGTTAATCGCCTGACAATCTTTTCATATTTTACGAGTCTATTGAAAAGAGCTTAAAGGAGACTTGTTTTTCGAGGAATGAGTGATGATTTCGGGTAGCAGCCGATTCCAGGTAAGGTTTGAAATTTTCCAATCATGGTAGTGTCACAAGAATGGCTAATAGAATCACTCTTCGTAGATGTTCCTCGAAAGGGCAAACAATTAAATGGAGGTGAATGATCGGCTTAAAAACAGAGTGGAGTTGATGATGAGAACACGACCAAGGCTCAAAAGCTGATGATAAGGGATTCACAATGGTTATTTACCGGTTCATTTTTTAATGAGCTTAAACTCTGGGGGAAACATTTGCTCATTTGCTTATGTTTATTTTTTTAACGAGCTTGAATTCCACGTTAAAACTGCTCATGGCGGGTTTATTTTTAAACGAGCTTGAACCCTGTGGTAACACTGCTCGCCAGTCATATAATAAGGATGTCTCATTCAAGATGTCATTTTTTATGGGGCTTGAACCTTTTGTAAGCTTTGCCCCAGATCCTTTCTTTATGCAAGCTAGGAAATGACCATCCTTACAAGTTTAAAGGGTTAGAGGACCTACAAATTTAAAAAATAAATGGTCGCTCTTCGCTTGCATGCGGAAAGGTTTGCATGCCCCCAGGTATAGCGAAAAATTCCCAGGTTACCATGAAAGTTCCATTTACGTAGCAGACAGAATGCTTCCTTGGCGATGTTTACCGAAATAGACAAAGGTGAGTGGTGCAGAGCTGCTCCACTCACATAACTTTCATGAAGGTATCTTATTCCAATCTAATCCCATTTTCTTGTAAGGACGGGTTCATAAGACTATTCATATATCCTCCATGGAAAGCTACTCTATACCCAAGGTTTTCCTGCTGAAACAGACTAGGTTGCATGCCCCCTGGGTTTCAATCAAATCCTCCTGAATCACTTGCGCTCATCAAGTGGACAGACTAGAGATCGATGAGACATTCCTTGCGTAAAAAGACCATTTAGGGATGGCATTTGACTATTTGCTATGTGTGAACTGAGGAATGACATTTGGTCTACGAGCTTGACCATTCTGCCTTCATGAAGAGAACACATTACTCGAAAGAGTGAGGAGACGACGGCTCCCATGCAATAAATATAGTCATGCCCAACGAGTAGATTATAATCCAAGGGTCCTTCAACTACCATCATGTTCATGTGAACGGTTTTCCTTCTCAAAGTAACAGGCACATTTCGAAGGATCCCTAATGGTCGACTGGTTCCTTTATCAAAGCCTGTCAGATTTCTCATTTCAGGCAAAAGCGATGGAAAACAAAGCACTTTCCAAGAATTTGAGGAAATGATACTCACAGAAGCCCCTTCATCGATGATGGTACCAGCCATGACCATTCTGTAAGCTTGTACAATGATTCAGAATGGTACACTAGCTAGTAAACGGGGTCTGCCTAGTAGATTCCAGTCGAAGGAAACAACTAGGTTGCATGGAGGTGGGACCAAATAGACGGTTGGATATGACTCTGATGAACTTCCTTCCTACGATAAAGGAATGGGTAGACTGCCCCCAAGTTCATTGGAGTCTGTGTTTACGAAAATAATTTGAATGGTGTCGTATTCTTTCTCTTCAGTGATGGTATCCTTCAAAGATGAACACTCTGAAGGTAAGAATGGGTCAACTACCGCCTTGACCTTTTGACTTTCGTCTGTTATGGATTCAGAGAGTTCATTTTCAATGACAGACGCTTCAGCCGACCACAATGGCAGGCCAGCCAGATTTCAACCAGTGGTGAACCTCGCAAGAGTTTTTTATATCGAGGAGGGAGCCATAGCGGTGAAGCAGGATGGTCATCCAAAACTCTTTTAGCTTCGTCAAGGAAGGGACAACGGTGGACAACGTGATTTCCTTCACACAATTTACAAGGAAATCTGGGATTCCTTTTCTGTCCAAATACTTCACTTTCACTGGTTGATGGTGTGCATTCAACATGATCATCAGAGGTTGATGACACTGAATTGCAAACGAGGAGACCAGTCCCTTAAGATCCGAGGGATGCAGGGAAAATATCGGTGATAGTGGTCTCCATTGCAAATGACACATGGAGATTTAGGTTTAGACAGTGCGGTGTGAGGATTTTCACTAGACGATACCTGGTCACCCCCTTTCATTTTTGGTTCCTTCTTCTTCTTTTCTTTTTTTGTTTCAACTTCTTCTTCTTCTCAGTTACTTGATCTTTAGCTTTACTGGCTTTATCAAGCAAAGAGGAAGGAGGAAAGGGAGAATCAGATGAAGTAGAAGGTTGGTGGGAAACTTTAGTATCATCTAGTTGCTGACTTGATTGTTCAAGAATTATGGTATTTTGAATGATAAAGGTAGAGAAGAGCCACACGGAAAAACCAATCATCAATCCTGGAAGTGACAATGTGGCCATATGGGGTGCACCAACATCTCCCCAAGAGGAGAAAGGACTAGGATTTCCTCTAAGGGGAAATCCTTGGTTGGTAGACTCCATTTTCCTAAACGTAAAGACCAATGAGGGAATTTGTGATTTTATTCCAATTAAAATAAATTTTAGATTCTTTGACACAACTTGTTTTTCCAATTTTTAAGAGTCGAGAAAAAACAAAAGATGACTCTAGTTGCCTTTGATTTTTAATGAGCCTGAAGTGATAAGTGCTCAGATGGACCTTTTCTTTTAAGGAGTCTGAAAAGGAGCAAAATAGACTTCTCTGGAAATCTAGGTAGAGGGGATTACCAAACCAATCACAAAATTGTAGAATACTTTTTACGGTATGGGAGTCAATCTTCCCGAATGCTGTGTTCAGTGCATTGCAATTGATATGGTGGCAGACACAGCTTCCTAAGGATAAAGGATGCAGCCTATTGTGGTCTCCCAATATATACTCGACGGTACGTGGGAGCACAAGTCCATATTGGCACTTACCATCTCAGAGTGGAGGAATCGCTCAATCAACAATGAAAACAACAGTTACCAGGTTTTACGATGCCAGAATATGTCTCTAGCCTAGACCTCTAGATGTTGTGCGTTAGGTTCCAAAGCATTGTTAGATTCATTAAATTTATTTTAAGTTGATCTTGTTTAAAAATTTGCCTTTCAGGTTCGCCGTGTGATGTGCATACGATTCCTAAAATGCAGTCTAAGATGATAAACAAATCTTTAATCTTCTTTTGGAAATGAAAATCCTAGCTACTAAGGAAAGAAAGTTGAGAGTCTTTCAACAAAGAGCACAGAGCACACACTAAATGCACTATCCTAAACCAAACCAAGTAGTCTATTTGCAAATGCACATGAATGTATTTTTTTTTAGCCTTCTTAATGTATGAATGACAATAAGAAAGCTAAGTGCAAATCTGAATTATTTTCAAAGAGACAATACTCAACAAATTTCTTTTCAAAATGAAGTGAAGGTAAGGGAGACACTTTGCGATTTCGAAATGAAAATTTCTTTTTGACACTTTAAAAACTACTAATTCAAATCATATACAAGAGTAACTGTATAATCGACTATCAAGAACACTGGTATTCTCTTCTAACTGAAAACAACACTTACGACACTTTCAGATTTAAGAAATCACAGTTCGACTATGCTACTTCTTTGCAAAAGAGAACTGAAAATCGCACCCAATACATAAAAACACTTACAGTTCTTTGCACACTGGAGGTGGAATGATGTAAGAGAAGGGTGTTTTCACAAAGATACACTGACCATAGATAGAAAAACTCCTGAATAGAACTGAAAATAGTGAAGGAAAAACCAAAGTCTGAAGGTAAAGTTAACCTTCGTTGACCATCGCACCTGTCACATAGTGAATTCAGTATGCAACGCACCTACTGCAGACGGGAAGTGCGATGCATATAGACGGCCTTGAAGGCAGGGTGCGATGTACCAGTGCGAGACTTTTAAACAGTTTTTGCTCACAATTTGCAATTTAGTTCAGGGATTTAGGCTGAGTAAGTGACGTTCAGTATATGTAAATCATAGGGGTTGATCTAAGGAGGTTACTAGAGCCACCACTTAGGGCAATTAGAACGTTTACAAATCGATTGTTTAATTCATAAACAAAACCCAGAGATAGACTGAAGCATCATTGATCGACTTTGCGTTTGTATAAAAAATGCAGTCCGAAGGCTAGCTGGATTGACTTCAGGCTCCGTCTGTAATTTTATAAATAAACAAAGATAGGCTAAAAAACAGTCTCATCGATCCCCAGCTGAGTCGCCATTTTGTTACCGAGAATAGTGTCCAATCCGAGCTGCTATTCCCACTAAGACTGGTATCTATCTTAGTAACAAACAAGTAAAGTCTACTTTCGTTTTCCTTTATGAAAAAAGTTAGGAGTGGAACAAAGGAGACCAACCTCAGTCTCATGCTTGGTTTCCTTGTTTGATTCCTCTCCTTCCTGATAGATCTTTGCCGCTTCTTCTTCATCTTCCCAGATTCAAAGAGCACCTGTGGAATCACAGCAACATACTACTCGAAGAACAGAGATCTATATTCATAAATAACATAGGACCATATATGTGTTAGCCATACAAATGCATATATAAACAAACATACAATAATATGGAGGAAAAATTGAATAGCTTTATTAAGATCAAGGGTAGCATGAGGATTACAACCATATGTTCTGACCTAGCATCATCCTCCAGCAAGAAAGCCCTTCTTCACCTCAAGTAAAGCTTAGATCACCCAACACTATGAAGTTACACCAGAAAACAAACAACACTTCTCTACAAGATACAAATTCCAGCCTCTGGATCTCTGTGATGAGGGATCCATATATAGATGATTGTAGGGAGGTGAGTCATCTTCTGGGGTCTTGATTAGTGTCCTCTCTCTGATAGTTCCTGCTTCCACTTGGAGAATGGTGATCTCTTACTCATACCTGGTCGAAAACAGAGAGGCAAGTGTCAGAGGGGAAGCTTCTGGAAGATTCCATGATCTTCCACCTCTCATTTTGTCCCTACCATTTGTCCATTCCCGACCATCGCACCCCACAGAGAAGCCATTTAGTATGCATCGCACCTTGTACACTGGGAAGGTGATATGCATCACACCCTTTGCACTAGGTTTTCAGTATGGTCCAGTTTTGACCATTTATGAGCAGTTTTTAGTGAAGCACTTCAGGGAGATGATGTAATCAGCTGACCTTGTTCCTTTAGGTAGTGAAGCAACACTTTTAGGGACTTAGGAGCCCTCAGTTTATGGAAATTTATGATAGGGGTTGAAGTGCCCAAAAATGTCTATAACATAAGAAAAGAGAGATGATAGCATACATAAAACACATGTAAACTTACAATTACAGAAGGAAACACAATACCAAATCAAGATGCCACAAGAATCCCATAAATTACTGCAAACCCTAGTCTATTCCTTTGCCAAACTGCTGAAATGAGTATACAATGAAGCTCCAAGCTTTCCCAAAAGTCCAACCCTTGCTAATGACTGAAAAACAAGTAGATATAGGCAATAAACAATTCATCCTAGCCTTTAGGGGTCGAGCTCATAAGTTTAGGAGCTATTCCAACAAAGTCTAAACTGAGAACTAAAAAGTATGCAGTGGAATAGCTTGCCCCTAAAAACTAGGGAATTGATTCATTCAGTTGCAAACTAACTTTTCATGGATGAATCTACCTCTATGAGTGAAAATTTAGCATAGTTACATCAAAATGCATCAAGTCATATTAAATTACATCATCACTTTGACTATTAGAAAGAGAAAATTCAAACTGTGAAGAAACTAGGCAAAAAACAGAGTTTTTTGGCCAAAATGAGCAAATTTCCTCTTATGCGCTGCGTTGATTTCCCTATGTGTAGCTCCTTTTTGCAGGTGATTTTGGAGGCCTTCCTGTGCACGAAAATTTCTGCAAATGGGCTTCTTGGAAAGGTCTACTTGTCTACTTTCCAAAACAAGTGGAATTTCTAAAAGTGGCCTCCATTTGCCCCTCCAAAATGTAGTTCTCCCAACACTGCTTCCTGTGTGTCCAAAAAGGGGCAGAAAAGTCATTTTTGAGGTGTTTTTGACCTTTTTGGAAGCTCAAAACTTAACAAAATTTCTTCGCCATTTGTGGGAATTCATATTTTTCCATGAAAAATCCAAAAATTTTGATTTTTGTTCCTCAAAATGAGGTCTCTAGAAAAAGCACGTGCCAAGTGGAGCGGCGCATCAGGCAGAAAAACCTGTTTTTTAGGCCAAAAATTTCAAAATTACAAAAAGCGTCCCAAATTTCTTGAAATTTGGGTTGAGTGTCCTTCATTAAGTGCTGTGTTGGGCCAAGGAAGCCTCAGCAAAGATCTAGAGTCTATCTTTCTCTTTTCACTTCCTTGATGCTTTCTTCAACTTGGCCTTCAAAAAACTGATTCTTGCTTTGCACACCTTGTTTCTTGCCAAGTAGTGGTAGGCCATGTGCCTCAACATATTTTTCTCTCTATTACCCTTCTCGAGCATCTTTTCCAAGTGGATATTTTCCCTCTCAAGCCAAGATTCATGATCAGCATCAATTTCTTGTTCAAGTGGTGTCAGCTTGATTTTCCTCCTCTTGGCAACTTGCAGGTTTTCTCGTATGTTTTGTAGCTCCATAATGGTTTGCTAATCCTCTAGCTATTTGTTTCTTTGCTCTAGATATTTGATTATCCACTTGGCTCTTTCCAGGTTGAGAGACAAATCATGAATGTTCTCTTGCTGCTCCTGAATGATCTCTTTAAGCTTTGAGCTTTGTGAGCCCAAATCAGTGTCATCATCCTAAATAAGAATGAAATCTGTCTCTTGTCCTCCTAAAGGCCCCTCATCATGTAATGGTTGCTTACCCTTGTCCTGTACTTGCTCTGTTGATGGAGGAAATGAGACCGCTTCCACCCCAGGTGGAGATAGTACTCGTTTTGATGCTGCAAACAACCTTCTAGTGCCCTTTTGGTAGGTGACAAACACTAGCACACTAGTAGTTTGTGTCTCATGAATCTCTTGCTGATGTGAAGGCCCTCCTGTCTCATGAAAAACTACTGGCGATACTTGAGGACCTGTAAAGACCTCATGTGATATAAAATCCTCCCATGAGATGTTCTGTAAACCAAGCTGATGCAAGACCACAATTTTGATTAGTGAAAAATGATATATGCTATTATACTGTTGTTGAGGAGGCTTCCTGTGCACTAAGGTGGTCATGTTCTCAATGTCCTGGCAAATAAAATAGGGGAGATTCATCATTCTCACCCTAGTGAAGTGCATCAACAATCTGATGTGATAGGCATACAGGCGAGAAAATCGACCCTCACAGCCGGAATATTTAATTATGAGTTTCATCAAGGGAGCATATGTGTCCTTCAGATACCTGAAGGGAAAAACTCTACTGACATGTCTCTAGTAACCAGCCTTGATGTAAGGCTCATAATGCTCTCTGTAAATCAGTTGCCTCTTATTCCACTGCTCACTGACATTTGGAATGCCAGTTGCTTGAGAAATAGTCTCAGGTGTCAAGGTGAATGTCACACCTGCCAAAGTGACTTGGCCATTATGAAGATGGAGCACAAACAATTTGGCCAGCTCATGATGGTACTTGACTCTCTCTACCATCTCATAGAACTGATAACAAGATTGGTGTTGAAAGCATGTAACAGCAAGAGGACAGGCCAGCAACTCAGCAAGCGAAGTAGGTTCCTCTCTGATATGTTTACCACCCTTATGAGGTCTCCTTGGTGCATGCATTTCTCTAGAAGAATCACTGACTGTCTCCTCATCTCTGACATAGGAAGAATATGACTCCATGTTTGCCAATGTTTGAGTTTTCTTAGATGAGTGTGAAGAGATTTTAAGGTATCTTTAGGTTTTTGCTGCCAAATATAAGAATGTATGAGGGACTATGGAGGGAATGTGTATGAGGGGTTTTGGGAATATTGTTGTCAGGTTTTTGGGGAACTGAAGGGTTTTGGGAATAGTATTTAGGCTTTGGGACAGCAATTAGTGTTTGGGGAATCTTTAACTAGGGTTTGGGATAGTGAGATTAGGGATTTAGGATTAGTAGTTTAGGGATATGGGGATTAGGGAGTGGGTAGATGAGAATGTAAAGGGAGGGAGAAAATGAATGAGGGAATGAAGGAGTGAGGGAGTGAGAAATGACTAGGAGTGGAATTGGCAGCAAGAAATGCAATTTAAAACCCTATGCAATTGTTTTTTGACAAAAAACGCAAGGAGGTAGGGTTTTAATTTTTTTCCATTAAATCACCATAAACACCAAGGTAAACTCATGCATTGGTCATGGAGGAATGTTAACTTACTTGGACAAGGTGTGGATTTAGAGATTTTGCAATTTTGGAGGAGGTTGTGAGTAAAATCAGGCTTGTAACCCTGTGCGCCGTGCCACAAACCCAGTACGCCACGCCCTTTCAATGTGTCGCACCCATTCAAAATTAACACTGCAGAGTGCTACCCAATGTGTCGCACCCTTTCAATGCGCTGCGCTCCAAACCCAATGCTACTGAAACTCGTTGCGGTTTTTTCTCTTTAACTTCAACACGACCTTCTATTACTCACTCTTTCTCCCTTGGATACAAATGAACTCTATAAACATCAAATATGGTCTATATACATAGGATTTTAATTTTCCACTTATAAAAACCCACTTTGTAATGTTTGCTTTTGACTTGCTTTTAAAACTCTGTTTTTGGACAGTTTGCTTTATTTTTGCCTTTGATGAACTGAATGCTTTGACTTTTTGTTTTCTTTGCGGGTGATGGAGTTGTAAAGGCTTGGAAAGGTGACCAGGGTTTCCACTAAAGTTATTACATACAGAAAAAATGAAATTACATCAAATTTGTACAAGGAAACATTAAAAACTTTATATTTCCTCAAAATAGGGTTTTGTGGAAAAATCAATCACTGAGCATGTGATTATGGAAATTATTGTTGCTGAAACTTTATTTGACCTCCTCATGCATCTATTGATCATTATTGAGCATTTCAAGGACCTTATTGTTGAAACCCTAGACCTAATGAGACCTAAAACCCTAAAAATGACTTTTGCAAATTTAAAGACAAAAATTGACTGCAGATGATCTAGATTACTAAAAATGGACCAACAGGTAAATAACATGAGGGAGAATGTATAATAAGCCACTACCATCAAATGATCCATGACCCTAATGGAATGCAGCTAATCGAGTGAGACACCTAACATGCAATGCAATAAGAGAATTTGATCACTAACGGAGGGATGAAGATACCGACACTAATAGGTGGAACATGGTAGTCCCATACTAGGTTGGCCTTGCATCATTAACAAGAGGTTATTTCTCCTTGTTATCTCATGAGTATTATGCTAGTTTATATGTGGATTATATGGTTGTTGCTTCCTTGTTATTTTTGTTATCATTATGTTGGTTATGAATATGTATTATGACAGTGGCTATGTATGGCTCCCATCATGTTTTTACTTGTATACGAATGAACAATCTATTTATGGCCTAATGGATGAAACTACAACTAAAGTGATAAGGAAACAATGCCTCATAGAGAATCTCAGTTAAGTATGAGACCCCTATGCTTAGATTTGTCATTTAAACTTGTAGATTGCATTGATGCCAAGTGTTTGACAAAATGTCAGTCCTGGTTGGGGATGGTCAGGCCTAGTCCTAGAGTTAGTTTTTGGTTTACTAGTCTTGTCATCATGTGTTTAATGGATTCAAAAGTTACAACAAGTTTTGGGTAATGACCAGAATTCTAGGCCTGAAAAGTGCCTTAAATTCTTCAGACTTTGGCACAGGTTTGCTGGAAATAGTCCCCAAATGCAGGCATGCAGGCTTGTGGGAGTGTCCAGAGCTCCCTAGATGCTATCATTCCCATATCATGGTAGCATCCATGGGTTTAATAGCTTAAAAAATCAGTGGGATTCAAGGGCTAGTTAGCATAAAGGTTGGGATGGTTCCTAGGAGTCCTGTAGCTAATGTGGAAGGTTTGTATGATTAGTTTCCATCAATTCCATTTCCTCAAGGTTGCCTAGGAGGTTGAATCCAATCATAGTAGCCTCTCATCACATGTTTACCCTGGTTGGACGACTACTTGGGTAGATGTGGAAGGAGGGTGTTACATTGATCATGTGATTGAATGGTATGTATTACAAGTGGAGCTACAAGGAGAATTCCAGTCAGAACCTCAGTGCATTTTGCAACAGAGACAACTCATGCTATGGAGCCAAGAAATCAAGCAAGTTAAAGTGCACTGGAAGCACTTTAGGGCTGATGAAGCTATATGGGATATGGTTTATCAGACATGGCTTATGTATCCTTCATTATTTGTCATTGGAGTTAAATTAGTTTTAGTTTATGTACATATTTATGCATGGTTGTTATTGTAAATACCATAATGCATTGTGTTATCAAGCTCTAATAAGTCGTATGGTCATCATGTTCTTATCTTTGTCATTTTGGTTTTGATTTTAGTAGGTTGTTTGTTATAAATAGTTCACCAAGATAAGTTATAAAGCTCCATGGGTAGTATGTTTTGGTTTTCAGTGGTCTTGCTAGTTGTAGGTGTCAAAGAACACTGAGGACAGTGTTCCCCTAAGGGGGAGGGATCCATAACAACCCTGGGTTAAAAGATTATGTAATTAAGTTAATAAAGGAAAAATAAGACCAAGGTCATGGGGCACTTATTCCAACCTGAATGTTGGGAAAAACATCCTAGTGGGTGTTCATTTGATTTATTATGGCTAAGGAAATTGGCAAAGGAAATGACAAAGGAATTGAAAAGGAAAAGAGGCATTAATTGGCATTTTAATTATGAAAATAATGGAAAATATGAGAAAAGGAAGGTGAAAGGTCATAGGTTGCATGTGAGGATGAAATTGAAGGAAAATTAGTGAAAATTGAAGAGAATAGAGGCCTCAATGATAAAAAAGGCTTTTGAGGATCAGTTCACAACCTTTTGTCAATTCAATTTCGGAGCTCTCTCTCTATTCTCTCTATTCTCTCATACTCTTGTACACTTAGAGAATTATGGGAGCGCTGTAGCATTGGAGAAAGGAAGGTAGAGGAAGGACAAGAAAGCAAAGGGAAGCAAAGATAAATCAAGGAAGAGTTGGATCAAGTGGCTACAACAGGATTACTTTGCAGGTATCAAGTTGCATATATGATTTCCTTGCTACTATTGGCATGCATGGTACATGTGTGTATTTGGTTCTCGTGTTGTCATTGGCATGGGTTTTGTCCGGTGTGACAGTGGTTTCAACTTTTCCTTTTCATTTCTCTTTGGTTGAGCTTGGATTAATGGATGGTCTTGGAACCAGGTGAGGTGGTCTCAAGAAAATTCCCAAGGGCCTAGAAATCCCTTGATCGGTAATGGCGGGATACACGGTAAAGCCTAAGGGTGGAGATGAGAAAATTCCTCAAGGTATTGGTGAAGAAATCTGGAGGCTTCCATGCTTTTTTAGGGCCTAGTGATCCCTTGACCAGTTTTGGCAATATTACAGTAAGCCCTCCTGGTGTATGTTTCTTTGTTTGGGCCTAGGAATCCCTTGACTAGTAATGGTGGGATTGTGGTAAAGCTTGGTTGGGTAGGTATTTCTTCAGTCCTAGAAATCCCTTGACCGGTAATGGCGAGATATGCCATAAAGCCTAAGGAATCCTTGGTTGTTTTGTTGTGAGTCCCACATTCATTCTTGGAATATGGCACGGGGGTGATTGGTAATGAGCCCCGAATTGGGTAACTTATTGGGCTCATTTTGCCTAATTTTCCTTGTTCAATCCTCCATTTTTCATAGATTATGCATGTTTTTTAGTATGTTTATGTTATTTGAATGAATAAGGGTGGTCACTCTACCTAGGAGGCTAATACGTGGTTATTTCAGGTTTTTTGGACAAATTTTGGAGCAAAACCAAGCAATTATGGGCCAGGTGACAGCCAAGCTTGAGGTGAGGATATGTAGGGGTGTTGTCTCTGGCATTAAATGGCTTTTCTTCGAAATCTCCACCCTCAACTTTGAGCTCACAGGCCACCAAAACGAATCCTAAAGGCAGCCAAGTAGATTTGGCAAGAGTGACTGTTTACTAGCAGTTGGGACAGCCGAGTCCCTTGAATTTAGGAGGCCTGCTAGGCCCCTCGTAGTGTATAGATAAGAAGGCCTCAGCCTTTGTAGTTTATTTTTGGAACAATTGTATTTTTGCACTATAGTGCTGTCATTTTCAGCTCGTTTTCTTGTAGCCACTGTGGTATAACTTTCTGGTGATGACTATTTTTTGATAATGAAAAGAAGTTCTATTTGGCATTATCTCTGAGTTCTTTATAGGAGACATAGCTCTTGGGGTTGGGCCCAACCTGAGAGCCAAGGCCTCCTTTATGTATCGTTATTTGTTCTTTATGTATTTGCAAAATCATTTCTGTTAGGTAGATTAAATCGTGATGATTAAATAGGTCATTGTTGATGGTTAGAAAGGCTTTTGATGTTCAGATTGAGTTGGTAGGTTATTAACAGGGAAAAAGCTTCAGAAAAAGGCCAACAAGCACCTTTGATTTCACCACTCCCTCATAGGATCAGGGGCTGGGATCAAAGTGACCTTGATGCCCCAAAAAACACTATTTTTTGCTTTGCCATGCAATCACTAGTGTACGGTTTTCGTTTGCAGAAGTTGGTTACATGTTCAGATCTTTGAATGCTTCATTGCATAGTTAATATACATGGTTTCCTTGCAAATAAAGCTTATGTTCATTCTCTTTACTGTTAGCTAGATCAGATTAGGTTGGCATAACTAGGTCTTTGATTTCTTGCAAGTCTTTGTTGGTTCAGTTGGAAACACAAATTGCAGAGCATGTGTACCACTTCTCTATCTGACCAAACTCCATCAGACCCATCTGCTCCATCCCCTAACTTGGCTTCTTGCCTCACGTTTTCCATTTTTTTCACATAACCCTACCTTTTTGTGCAACATTGCTTGAGCCCTGTTTGAACAAATTCAGCCATCTACATCTTCTCTCAACTCCATCCACCAATCCCTGGACCACCTCAAACCCCTATCCTACCTCCATACCCACTCCTTCATCTTTCTTCATCCATCCATCCTCCAATATCCCATTTCTGAACATCCTGTAGAAAATCATAGAACATCCGGTAGAAATTCTAGAACATCCTGTAGAACCCCTGCAGACTTCCTGTAGAAGCTCATAAATGAGGTTTCTTCATAGCCAAACTCTGTGAAACTCTCTGGAAGGGTGTTAGGGACCCCTTAGGCCCTCTTTGAACCTTCCTAACCTCTTCCAAGCATTTCCTCTCGCCGATCCACCTCTGCACAGTCAAAAACAGTTAAAGCACATGCATGATAATTCTGACAACTTATTCAAAAATACAAAAAGATGTTTTCTTCAGATAGAAGTAGCTTAGACACGTGTATTTTACCTTCCTAGAAGTAATGGCATCTCTTTCAGTAGCTTGCATCCTCTTTTTCGCATCAGTAGGAACAACTGGTAAAATTAGGGTTTTCTAGGGTTTGCGCTTTCTTTCAGCTTTTCAGTTTCTTTTCGCAAGCAGATTAGCTTCCTCCGAGTTAGCTTCCATCCATCAGTTAACAATCTTCTTCTCAGAGCTCATAGAAGTTGGCTTGAGCCCCTAGCGGACTTGTGCTAGTTGACCAAGTGATAGCTACGGCAAGAGCTAGTACTTGTGCATACAACACCATCGCTTCCAAGTTTGTTACGAACTACCGGGTTGATAAAAGTAGAGAAGGGAGTCCCATGAGTTGCAGCATTATTACTGCAATACTAGAGCCCACCAATTGGCTTAAAGAAAGATTTGGTTCAGCCTAATATATGGTCGGGTGGTATGTGGAAGTCCCTGTCTTGGTTGTATTTTGCATATGTTAATAAGATCTCTTTTCCTATTGCATTTCATGAGTATTTATACTTATTATTGTGTGGCTTTGATGGTTGTTCTATCACTGTTATTCTTCTGGGTATATGTTGTTTATAAGCATGGTTTTATGACATAATTTAGTTATGGCTCTCATCATGTTTTGACTAGTAAATGAATGGTAATGAATGCATGACCTAATAGATGTTATTGTAGATATTATGAAAGGGTATCAAACCTTATTGATGATTTTCAGATAAGTATGATACCCGTGTATTCAGATATGTAATTATGACCTATAGATATCATGTGTGCACTATGTATTTAACAAAATTCCTATCATGGTTAGGCCTTGTTAGGTCAATTCAGTATCTAATTTTTGCATTGATGGATTTGTCCTTGTGGCATTCATAATTCTGGAAAGTTTTATCAAGTTCTAGGTAGAGCTCTAGATCCTAGCCTTGAAAAAGTGGCTCAGATCTCAAGGTCGCATGCACAGAATTGAGTAATGTAGGCTACAATCACTAGGAGGCATGGTTATCCATGCAACTGGAGGCTTACAGTCACTTTAGTTCCTTTTTATGCAAGCGATTAGGATTCGGGTCAGTGAAAGAGCAAGTTAGCTTAAGGTTTGGGCACTTGGAGTGGTTGTTTAGTTCCTAGAGGTCCTGTAGCTCCTGAGTAAGGTCAGTTAAGTTTCAGTTGCAGGTTCTACTTGCTTAAATGTACCTAGGACTTTGATTCATATCATAGTAACTATCCATCACATATTTACCTCATTGGATTGGTGAACTTGGGTAAGTGTGGGAGGAGGGTGTTAAATAGATGTAAAGAGAGGAACATGAATTAGAGAATAAAAAAATGGCAGGTACTTATTGATGAAGGAGCATGGTATTAAGGAGATAATTTAAAAGTACAACAGTGCAAGCATGGTCTCAAGAGGAGTCTCTATCAAAGTGGTAGCATAGCAGTAGGATGACAGTATGGTTCATTCAAGTCCACATGATCATTCAGGAGTAGGTTATGGAGTTTTAACATATGCTTATGCAAGATCATCATTATGGAAATTTCAATAGATATACATGACCCTTTTCCATTTATGAAAAAGGGGCATAGATTGCAAACATTGATGTTAACATTGACATTGACCGAGGAAGGAATTTGGGTAGGAAAGAATTTGCACATGGGGAGTTTTAATTTGTTGACATCAATGACCATAAATGTATGATGGTGTTTCCATCAATGATAAAGCAGGATATTGTTGCATATTTTGTTGTCATTGGTTGCAACAAAATGTCATTGATGTCAAAAGGGATGTTTGAGACAATAGTAGTATAACCCATATGTAGCAACACACTCTATGAAGCAATATGACAGTTAGGACTCTTACGGGATCTCATCAAGTGAAGTTAAAGGTGATTGAAGTTATTTGAGATTTTGATGTAGTTTTGATGTCCAAATGATCTTAAGACTTACATGGTTGTGTAGGTCACATCGAAACCTTTCCAATGGTATATGTTTCTCTAAAAACCTCATCCCGGGTGAGAAGTTATGGCCATTTGAAAATAGATTTTAGTTAGAAGTTGAACTATAGGGGAAAAATAAAAAATGTTAATATGTTAAATAGTGTCCACCTTTCGAGCAGATCCTTAATCCATAGTCTATTTACCTAGTAAATGGAAAATATCTACAAAACCTACATGACCTTTAACCGAGTCAAAGGTTGTGCATCTCGTCAATGATTTAATGCATATAACTAGCAAATGAAGAAATTGGATGGAAGATCACCTGGAAACATGCATAATAGTTAACCCACCACTTTGACCTCTCTCATATTGACATGTACAAAGCCCATATTTCTTGACACATAGAAATAGCTTACAGGTTGTTTGTACATGTAGATGAGACATCATTTGTTGACATCATCATGTTGATGTTGCTTCACTAGAAGCTTATATGTGGAATTGAAAAATGACAAGTTTTGATTAATAGAATGGTTGGAAATGGGTGACACATGGCACCCCTCATGGGATACAATATGGCATGATGAATTCATGACAACATCATCATGCGAGCATTTGACTTCCCCTCGGAACTCGGTCATAGGTCGTGATCACATGGGACTAAGGTGATGAGGTAAACTAAGTCATTTTTATGGAACATTGAATGGTGATGCATGAGAAGGGTCTAGCCCTCAAACCAAGTCCTAGTCATATGGAAAGTGTATGGCATTGTATGTTATGTCAGCCCCAATATTACAAATCCAAATCCATGGGCCTTTGGGTTATCCCTCCACCATTTTAGAACCACAAACCACTATATATATGTGCCACAATTACTTATTCAAACACAATGAGAAAACATGTGGTGGATTTAAAACTCATTCCTGGTGGATTTCGTTTGTACTTTTGTTGGGTGAAGAGGCTTGGCGCTTGGATCATGATTGGTAATCTCTGATATGGCCATAATGTGATATATATATATATATATATAGATATATTATGATTGGCATGAAGGCCTCAGATGGGTAGTGTCATATGTTGTAACTAGCATGTAAACTTTGGATGGACAATGTTATATGTTATAATTGGAATGGAGGCCATACTCGTAGATCAACAATGTTTACATTGTCACTGGTTGATCCCAAAAAATCTTTTCCTTATGATGCATTAAAGAATTACATATTAAGCTTTCACTTTACCCATGAAATTATAAGTTCATAAAGAAGAGGAAGAGAAGAATAGCAAGTCACACATAGAAGACACAGGATTGATATCAGAGTTCATCCAAGAGGGACTACGTCTCTGGGCCCTACTCGAATTAGTGGGGAGGCCCTATTTTCATTAGATGGAAAAATAATGAAAGTACATCAAAAGTCACAATGATGACCTTATACCTCCATAATTGAAGAAGCCCAAAAATTTTAGATCTTTGATGGAGAAATGGACAACACCGTTGAGTTCGTGGTGTCGAAAAATGTTGAAACCATATAAAAATTTGTCGAAATCCGACAAAGTGACAATCTGGGCCCTTGGAGAAATTGCTCAGATCATGGTTCTGGCCCCCTCTCTACACTGCTCATGGTTCCGCCTGCATAGAAATGCATGCCCTCTCCTTGGCCTCCTCCCACCACACTGTGAAAAAGGGTTGATATACCTCTTGGTGGGCGGATTACTCAATGAGGTTCGTTGGACGCAATGGCTAATAAAACAATTCGTTGAGGAGGGGTCGAGTGATCAAACCCCACCCTTGCCTTTTTTAATACATTATATGTTTAATGTTAAACGGTTGGGTGACGGATCCACTATTTTGGTGGACTGCACCGCTTTTTTTCCACCGGCATTCGTGTACATATGGGAGGTGGAGAGGGCAGTGAGGTTGACAGCCCGCGCCCCCACCATTATTGATGTGTAGTTACGTGGGTTCCGGGGTGGCGGGGTCATGCCCGCCCACCCCACTATATATGTGCTATGGTTGAGGGAGGGCCAGTGGGGGTCATCGCCCGTCAACCCATAATTAAATTTTTTATACGTTGGATGTTGGGGGGTGGCGGGGTTGGTGGCCCACCACCCCAAACATATATATATTATATATATATATATATATATATATATATATTATATATATATATATATATATATATATATATATATTATATATATATATATATATAGATATAATATATAGTATATATAGTATATATAGATATATATATATATATATAACATTTTGAAAAATCGAAAAATTGACTGAAGGAGTCAATTTAAGTAGGCCACAAATTCGCCTAGAATCTGGCCCAGGTTGGCCAGAATCCGGTGGCTAGATTTTGTCCAAATTGCTACCTCCTTAAACCTGCCCAATCACCCATGTCAACCCTGAAATTTGACTACTCCTAACTTTCGCATACAAACTCAGTTTGATGAACCGTTCACACCACCGTGATCATGACGATGAGATCTTCAACATGAACCTAGTTCGAGAAACTTTTGAGCACTTTTGATTTTTGAGCCTTTGTACTGAAGTCACTTGTACTTTGACCTATATGATCCACTTGGATCATTCCTCCCCACTAAAGAAATTTGGGACCCCAAAAGCATTTACAGTTAGCAAATTGTTTGTGTCCTTTTCAATCCACGCTTTGAATCACATGCACGTGAAACCAGTACATCTTTTGCAATCATGCACACCACACATGACTCAACAACCCTTCTTTGCCAAGAGTTTATAGCACACACTCGTTGGCCAAGGATTACATAAAAAGTAATCAATATCTCAACTACTAATAAAGAAAGGCCAAAATATCATCGTTGCGTTTTGAAGTGATGGGAAACACATCATTACTTTTACATTTACTTGCAACGTATGATTTAGAATGGTGGCCATAACAAGCTACTACCTCTAAAAAAACCAACTTAATAAAGTGGACCACCATGAATGGGGTGGATCCATTTTTTGAACATGTTCACCTTTCGACTCATGGAGCATCAGATACGTGGTTTGTTGGTGTCCCTCTTTGTTGTAATGACTACAATGATTCTTTTTCCTCCAAACCTTTGGGGCTTCCTTGGGGTGCTTTCCCTTGGTGTTCCTCTGATAAGTGTTCATGGGGCCGTCACTATCACTGGACTGTGAGGAAGGAATTTCATCATTTATTGTTGGCTAGTTACTAGCTACATTGGAGCTTTCTCCCATTTCCACTGTGAGGGAGGAATTTCATCGTCTATTATTGGCTAGTTACTAGCTACATTGGAGATTTCTCCCATTTCCCTTCTAGTGTATCCAAGTCCTACACGATGCGGAAATTCCTCCAGTTTGATGGGGTTTACAATGCCTTGGCCTTTGATGTTGAGGCCCTTTAATTGATACCCCATCTTCTTCAATAGTTTGGATCCAATCCCTGTAGTATGTTTTTCAAAAGCAGTGAATTCATGATCATGAAAATTGTATGGAATCAGAGAATTGATTTTTACCTTTGGATGACAATGCTGCAACTTTTCCAAGGCCTCATCCTTGGCTTGCAACTGGTGTAGTAATATTTGTTTTTCTTCCCTTGCCTCCTGTAGAAGCCTCCTTAGCTTAGCATTCTCTGCTTGGATGTGGTGGTTGATCTCCTCAAGTTCTTGGAGTCCTGGTGTGGGGAGTGCCCTTTTTGTTATGTCTATTGAAATCCTTGATTCATTATCTGAATCAAACCCCAAATCTATGGGTCCTCTTGCCATGATCCCAAGGGCTACAAACATCGTTTCATCACCAGAATTGGACTCCAAGTTAATGGGCCTACCTCATGCCAATCCCACGGCCGTGATCTTATCATCTTCCTCTAACTCAGAATCTTGGTTTTGTTGCACGGTGGTGGAGACCTTCTGCTTCCCCTTCCTATCATTCCTTTCAGGTCTCAGCTCAGGGTGCAACTTCCAACAATTTTCTTTGTCATGCCCCTCTTTCTCACAATGTGTACAAGAGGGCTTTGCTCCCCTTCTCTTGGCTATTGCGGTTCTCTTTGGGTGGTCATCTCATTCATGTGTTCCCCTGTTTTCCATATGAATATCCTTTACACTGGCCAAGTCAATGGTAGTAGGTTCAAACATTAACAATGAATGTCTAACGTAACTATGTAATGATCCAATATACTAAGTTACCACTTCACGTGAATCTAATGATATGCCCAAGTTTAGTGCTTGTTTTCTATATTCCTAGGTAAAGCTTTGCACATTTTTCCGCTTGCCTTGCCTTAGGTATTGCCACTCCATTAAGGTTTTTTTCTTATAACCCAAGGGATAGAATTGGTCTTTTAATGCAAAAATAAAACTTGGCCATGAAGAAAGAAGATTACCCATCCTCTTACTGCTTCGCAATTTTCTCTCCCACCAGACAAGAGCAGTGTCGTTTAGCCGAAGGGAGGGCAACAAGATTTTTGCCTCATCCTCCTCGATCCACTGAACACTGTAGTGAACTTTGATTTTCCTAATCGAGTTGTTCAGTTTCTCTACATTACTTTCACCGTTAAACATAGGGAGATCAAATTTTACATTTAACTTAAAGAAAGGCCTTCTAGATGTGTTTCCTATATTCCTATGATCATGGTGAGAAGAAGAGGAAGAAGAACTTTCACTTGCTGGTGGAGAAGGAGGTGGATCTCCTCCACCATCTTCATGCACTGAACCTTGTCCTTCTAGAGCTTTTTCCCCTACACTCTCAAGTTTTACAAGTCTTGAGAACATCTTCTCAGCGCGATCTGCCATCATGTAGAAAGTCTTGTGGAAGTTTACCTCCTCTTCATATCGAACATCGTTCTCCTCACCCATGTTTCTCCTTCAACGCGCACATCCCGCTTCAGGGTCAAAATATTTTAATTTTCCTTCAACTCTTCGCAGCCTGTTTCTTATTAGCATGCAAACATGCAATTCGCATCCACAAAGTCCTGCTCTAATACCACTTAATCCCAAAAAATCTTTTCCTTATGATGCATTAAAGAATTACATATTAAGCTTGTATTTTGACCATGAAATTACAAGTGCATAAAGAAGAGGAAGAGAATAATGGCAAGTCATGCATAGAAGACATAGGATTGATATCAGAGTTCGTCCAGGAGGGACTACGTCTCTGGGCCCTACTCGAATTAGTGGGGAGGCCCTATTTTCATTAGATAGGGAAATAATGAAAGCACATCAAAAGTCACAATGACGACCTTATACCTCCATAATTGAAGAAGCCCGAAAATTGAAGATCTCTGATGGAGAAACGGACAGCACTATTGAGTTCGTGGCATCGAAAAATGCTGAAACCATATAAAATTTGTAGAAATCTGACAAAGTGACAATCTGGCCCCTGGAGAACTTGCTCAGATCATGGTTCTAGCCCCCTCTCTACACTGCTCATGGTTCCACTTGCATAGAAATGTGTGCCCTCTCCATGGCCTCCTCTCAACGCACTATGCAAAAGGGCTGATATACCTCTTAGTGGGAGGATTACCCAATCAGGGTCGTTGGTTTCAATGGCTGATAAAAAAATTCGTTGAGGAAGGGTCAGGTGATCAAACCCCTCCCCTCCCTTTTTTAATACATTATTTGTTTAATGTTAAACGGTTGGGTGGCAGGTACACTATTTTCATGGCCCGTTGATCCAGGTGGATATTAGTGGCCACCCGCTAATTCCACGTGGATCCCCTTTAGTGCTTCTTTCAGTTCTTTCAGTTTCCTTAATTATAGCACAGTTTACTATTTTTAGCAGTTTTTCGGGTCCTAAACTTCTGGAGCCGTTTTGAGGCCCTAAACGACGTTTTTTGGGAAATCTACAGCCAGCAATTTTTCTATCTAAAAATCGTCTTTTCTCTCGTAGTCCTCGGAGAGATCTTTCCAACGGGCTATCATGCACGTCAAACAGAGATAAGACGACCAATTCGCGACCCCGAGAAATTGATGTACCAACTTACCCAAAAACGGGGCCCACAATTTGGCGTTTCATCTTCCAGGGTTAGGTTTTGGAATGTGAAGGGTTTTTCCATTGTTTCTCAACAATAAATAGGCCTTCGAGCCTCATTGTAACACAGTTCAGAGACATGTAGCCACACATCTCTTCTCAGAGATAAGCTACCATCGCCCTAGCTGGTTTATTTCTATTTCCGGTTGTAAGCATATTTCAGT
>APFE031530101.1:5261-18983 GCA_000404065.3 Pinus taeda | reverse complement strand
ATATTTTAAATTAAATAATAATTATAATTATAAATTGAAAAGGGCATGAATGACATAACTAGTGCAATCAATGGGGCAATTTTAAATTTTTCGGTGATAAAAATATGAATTAGGGTTTAATTTTTTTCACTTTGGCTCCAACCAAGGCTAGATCCTCACCTCTGTGGCAACCCAAGGTCATATAAGATGGGATCTCCCTGATGACAATCTTGTGGACTATATGACCAATCCTCTTGAGGTCCATATGATCGGTTGTTTTAGCATGAGGTCAAAAGTCGTCTCCCCATACATGGTCTCCCCCTTTGTCGATCTTGACAACTCAAATAGCTTGTTGTCACACCCTTCCCTGGGTTTCCTAAACAATTTCTTGACATGGGAGATGATGAGTGGTGGTCCATATCCTACTTATAGCCCAGCCCTCTAGCTGGCAGGGAAGGAAAGCAAAAACAAATAAGTAATCCGTTAAAAGGAAGGTGGAGGAGCTAAACCTAATACTTGTAGGTTTTAACCCCGTACAGAAATTAGCTACATACGAATTCTAAAAATAGAAAATAAACAATGGTGAGAGCATAAAACATAAAACATATATACATAGAGATTTTCCCTTGGATCCCAAAACCGGGACTACCAGATTTATTTTTCATTATATTGCTTTCAATGTTACAATACATATATATACATGTCAAAGCATCCATAAACCTCAATCCATTAACCCTAGATTAGAACATAACTGTAATTCCATTGACCGGATCTAGAAAATACCATGGACAAAAAACCATCATGCCCAAAACCATGTGCAAAATCCATGCACAAAACCATAGATAGGTCCACCCACCTAATATAGGGTCCAAAAAAAATTTCTTGGGGCACTACCCTAGACCCCGTGCAGGGGGGTTACCGTCCCCCTACTTACCCCCGCACGTGAGTACCTCATGGAAATAATATAGCACAGACCCAACATTCTCCCACTTGTTGTTTTCTTTCCACATGGGACCACAAGAGAGCTTAGTCATTGGTCCAGCCCTGCAATGCCCATTATTTCTCTGCACCAAGAACTTCTCAGTGCTCACATACTTTGTCAATGCATCTGCAATGTTCTTCAAATTGTCCACCTTTACCAGAAACACCTTTTTGTTCTCAACCATATCCCTCACAAAGTGATATTGAACATCAATGTGCTTTGTCTTTGAATGATAAGCAGGGTTATTTGCTAAGAAAATTACACTTTGGCTATCACACTCTATCCTTATAGATCGATGTACCAACCCCATACTTAAACACTATCTCTACAACCAAAGTGCTTCCTTGCTTGCATGAGTTGTTGTCATGTATTTTTCCTTTGTAGTTGAAAGGGCCACTACAGACTCTCTCTTACTCATCCAACTGACTGCAGCTCCAAATAGGTTAAACACATACCCACTTGTATATCTTCTTTGATCTGGATCTCCAATCCAATCTACATCAAAAAAGCCACAGATGTCCAAAACTTTGTTCAATCCTGGTCTTCCTTGGTAGCACAAACCATAATCACTAGTGCCACACAAATGCCTGAAAACCTGCTTCACTATTGTCCAATGCTCCTTCCTTGGTTTTGACATAAACTTTCTCAATACTCCCACTGCATGTGCAATGTCTAGTCTAGTACAAACCATTGCATACATCAGGCTACTAACTGCACTTGCATATGGAACATGGGACATGTCCTCTTCCTCTTCTTGTGTCTTGGGACACTATTCAACAAATAAATTTACACCTAAAGGAATAAGAACCTTCACAGGTTTACTATCCTGCATATTAAACCTCTCCAATATTGTCTCAAAGTACTTCCTCTGGTTTAACCAGAGCTTCTTGCTTCCTCGATCTCATTTAATTTCCATGCCCAAAATATAGTTCGCAACACCAAGATCTTTCATGTCAAATTTGGAGGACAATTGGGTCTTTAATTCCTAGATAATTTCTTTGTTATTTCCAATCAACAACATATGATCCACATACAAGACCAAATAAATAACATGGTCACCAATTAATTTAAAATACACACAGTGATATTCTTTGCTTCTGGTGAAGCCAAGTCCCCGTATATATGTATCAATTTTTTTATACCACATCCTTGGTGACTGTTTTAACCAATACAAAGACTTTTTTAACCTGCACACCAGGTCTTTCCTACCTTTCACCACAAATCCTTCAAGTTGCTTCATGCAGATATATTCTTCCAGATCTCCATGAAGAAATGTTGTCTTCACATCCATCTATTCTACCTCAAAATCAAAAGCAACAACAACAGATAAAAGTAACCTAATACAAGCTACCTTGGCAACAGGAGAAAAAATATCACCAAAATCAATTCTCGACAGCTGGGAATAACCTTTTACTACCAACCGAGCTTTGTATTTCTCCACCTTTCCTTTTGCATTCATCTTCTTCTTAAACACCCATTTGCTACCAATGAGTCTCCTTCCAAACAAAAACTCAACCAGATCCCAAGCCTCATTTTTTTGCAAAGATATCATTTCATCAACCATGGCCTCTTTCCAGAGTTTTCCATCCTATAAATGTATTTATTCCCTCACAATTCTGGGATCATCATCAGTAATAAAAAAAGAAAAATTTGAACAGAAAGCAGATGGACTATAGCTTTATGGTTGCCTTCTTTCTTGAACTGATCTTCTCACAGTTGGAGTTTGTGGCTTTTCATCTTATGATTCCTCTTCTACTGTAGAGTCTGATTCTTCCTCCTTTAGCTCAAAATCCATCTTCTTAGGCTCCTTTGGTAGAAATTCATGCTTAATAACATTTTTCACCTCTCTAAACACCACATCTCATTTGTACACAACCTTCCTTGTTTCTGGGTTCCAAAGCTTCCTTTTAAAACATCCTTATACCCAATAAAGATGCACCTTTCATATTTACTATCCAACTTTGTTCTTTTATTCTTTGAAATGTGTACATATGCATCACATCCAAATACCCTCATATGTGAAAGAGAAGGTTTCTTACCCATCCATACCTCTTATGGATTCTTATCCTCCAATGCTGATGAAGGTGATCTATTAACCAGGTAACATGCAGTCTGCACTGCCTCTGCCCAGAATTCATGTCCTAACCCAACACCACTGAACATGCTTCATGCCATTTCCATCAGCGTCTTGTTTATACTTTCTACAACTCCATTTTACTGAGGTGTGTATGGAGTGGTCTTCTTCCATGCTATACCACACTTCTTATAAAACTCTTCAAATTCCTTCTTGCAAAACTCTCCATCGTTATCTGTCCTTAGCACCTTTATCTTCTTCTCTGTTTGGTTTTCCACCAGAGCTTTAAATTCTTTAAACCTGTCAAAGACTTCATATTTCTTCCTGAGGAAATATATCCATGTATTCCTTGATAATTCATCTATAAATGATACATAGTACACAGACTTACCCAATGATGGAACCGACACAGGTCCAAACACATCATTATGCACAAGCTCTAATATCCATTTCGCCCTCCTAGCACCAGAGGGGAAACTCACCCGATTTTTCTTCCCATATACACAATTTTCACAAAACTCAAAATCAAGAGAGAAATTAGACATAACTTCTACCATACCATTACCATGAAGTATTCGAAGGACCTTCTCTCCAATACATCTAAGCCTTTGATGCCATAGCATGGTATTTTCTCTAGAGACCACTAGATTTTCTGCTCCATTTTCAAGAACGACAGAAATTTTGCACCCATCAATAACAATGATACCTTGGAGATTGTACAAAGTTCCAATCTGAACTCCCCACGTCAATACCAATGCTCCCTGAACCATCTTGTAGGTATCTTTCTCGAACATTGTTTTTACACCTGCATCATCCAACTTACTTAGAGAAATCATATTTCTAGCCAATGCAGGAATATATAGAACACCCAAAAGTGTTCTAATCCTTCCACCTTGCAACTTCAACTTGACTTTTCTGTGACCAACGATTCTAGCCTTCCTTTCATCCCCTAAGAAGACATCACCACAATCATATTTCTAATACTTGGAGAACCACTCTCTATGGGGAGTGAAGTGAAAGGATGCACCTGAGTCAATTAACCATGCCTCATGATCTACAGGTGTACTTGAAGAAGAAGCCACGTACACATCCCTACCTTCATATGAGGTGGTTTTTTCCTCTGCAGAAGGAGCATCATCAGATCCCTTTCCTTTCTTAGGATCTTTAGATTTACAATCTCTTTTGAAGTGCCCTTCCTTTTCGAATTTCGAGCACACATTTATAGGTTTTCCTGGAGATTTAGATCTCCCACTCGAGGACTTATTTTTGCTTGTGTTCTAGGATCATCCTCATACAAACAAGGCATCACCATTCTATCCCTCGATATTTTTCTGTCTCATCTCCTCCGAAAACAAGGATGAGACTATTTCATCAAGCTACAAGGCATTTGCATTACTACCTATTACAACAACCAGACTATCCCACGATTCTAGTAGAGAAGACAACAAACTGATGCACTTATCTTCATCTGAACTTTTAATATCAATAGATAATCACTGGATAACCACAGTATTAAAGGTATTCATATGCTCTGTCATCAATTCTCCATATTTCATCCTCAAGTTATAGAGTTTTTTCCGTAGGAACATTTTATTTACCAGAGACTTAGATTGGTACAAAGTCCCTAACTTGTCCCACAAAGCCTTCACCGAAGCTTCCCCTGATATATTCAGCAATATTCAATTTTATACGCACAATCATATTGTGATGTTTGCCTATCGATCCAACTTCGCCCAGTCTTCAGCTAACGTTGTTATTGGTTTAGTACCCAGATCTACCTCAATCCACTGATCTTTATCTACTAGTAGATCCTCCATATTGAGTTTCCACAACTCAAAACTTTGACCATTAAATTTCTCGATCTCTATCTTTCCGCTGCTCTCCATATTATTTCACCACAAGAATGATCCCACATATCTCCCATTGAATAGGGTCTATCACAGGCCCAAGCAAAACCCCTCAGCAGCAAATGTGTCCCCTTGAAGCCGAAAAAACGTTGATACCAAAATGTAGGGTTTAACCTCGTACAAAAATTACCTGCATACAAATTCTAAAAATATAAAATAAACAATGGTGATAGAATAAAACATAAAACAAATATACAGAGATATTTTCCCCTGTATCCCAAAACTAGGACTACCAGATTCATTTTTCATTATATCCTTCAATGTTAAAATAGATATATATATATATTATATATATATATATATTATTAATATATTATTATATATATATACATGTTGAAGCATCCATAAACCCCAATCCATTAACCTTGGATTAGAACATAATCGTATTTCCCTTGACCGGATCTACAAAATACCATCGACAGAAAACCATCATGCCTAAAACCATGTATGAAATCCATGCACAAAACCATAGGTAGGGCTTCCCACCTAATATAAGGTCCAAAAAAATATTCCCGGGGTGCTGCCCCAGACACTATGCAGGGAGGGCTACCGCCCCCCTGCATACCCCCAATAGGGGGAGCATCCACCCCCTCTGTGACCCCCCTGTTGCACCCAACACAAGGTACAGGAGGGGTTGCTACCCCCCCACGCGTGGGGTAGTCATGGAAAGAATATAACACACACCCAACAATACTAGAGGATGGATTAAAACTAAATTATATCTCAAGGATGGAGGCAACTGCAGTAGTTTGTCATTTGATGAGTAAGAGAATGGTGATGGTCATTCTAAGGAAGTTGACTGTAAAACTTTTTCCCCCTTTCTAAGGTATTCACCTTGACGATTGATTATGGCGAAGGGTTAGATGGGTGGCTCACAGATTCAATAGAAGATGTAGGGAAACATTTGCAGAAGCATTGGAAGTGAGGATTGCATGACCGTTTAGATATATCCTTGGTATTTCTTGTTTTTGTTTTCCTTCCTGCCCTCCCTCTATAATTATGGTTTGAGGGTTTTTTTTTTAAATAGGAAACATCTTGGGATGTTTCTATGAGGCAAATATATCATTCAAGAAAACTAACTACATGGTTATGGCTATGATTTTGGCTGGTTTAAACTTGGAAGTAGGGATCCTGGACTTGATCTATGATCCAGGTCAACTCTAAAACCCATAAAAAATCTTTGGATTATGAAGGGGTTCCCTTAAAATGTATAATATGCCACTCATATGGGCATATGGATGAGGATTACGTTATGGGGAATCCATAAAAGAAATGGGTCAGGAAAGAACAAAAGTATTCGATCTTGAACAACCTTTTATTCATTAATTATGAGTACGAGGATTAACGAAATTAGGAGAAAGACCCATCCCCTTCACTTGTCTCGATCAGCCAAGACACATTGGTGGGAGAGAAACTAGTGGTAGTGGAAGGCCCTCAGTTGGAGCATTACATGATTGTCACGGCCTTGGATTTTATGGAAAGTAGAGAGGTGGGCTTGGGTATGAATACACCCCTTCCTCTTCCTTTATGTAAACCTAATGTTGTTATATTACCTTTCCATTTTTTTCCCTCCCCGGTGTCCTATGAAATATGTTCCATCTCGCCTCTACAAAAGCTCTCCTTTCCCCTCGCATGCCCTCCTTTAACCTTTTTTCTCATCTGCCCCCTCCAACCTCTATTCTTCCTTTTCCTAACCTGGAGCTTAAGCCTTGTAGCGCCCCTCCCCATATTCTCTCAACAACTCCTCACTCTTATGATTTACATTCTTTGGGCTAAATCCCCTTAATTGAGGACTCTCCACCAATGAAATTCATACTTAACCCAAGGGTGGCTTGGGAGTTTTGGAGGAACCTCTCCCCTATGCCTGAGGATGGGGAGAAAAGCTTTCCTTGCGCTAGCTAAGAAACATGATTCCTTAGAAATTAAGACCTAAAAAATAGAAAGCTATCATTGGGGCGCTTAGAGTTCCTACCCCTGTTTGGGTCTCTAGATGATAATTTTATCTTCGAACATCAAGGGTCTAGTCAACCCCAATAAATATTTGTCCCTCAAAAGAGTGATTTCCACTCTCTCCCCACAAGTGATATTTCTCCAAGAAACTATGTTTGAAGGGCTCAAAGCATAACAAATTCTCTCTGCCATTTTGTGTAATTAATATTTTCATTATTTTGGTTCCTTGGGTAAATTGGGAGGACTCATTTCTGGTCGGAAGTCCTCCCTCTTTTGATGTATAGATGCTTGGGCCTCTCACTCATTCCTGGAAATTTTTCTCTTCGATAGGGGTAGTGGATTATCTTTCTATGGACTAAATATTTATGGTCCATACTTTGACAGAAAACCATTCTGAAAAACAATTTCAAGTTTCCCTATCACTTTAGCTCTAGAGACTTGTGTATTAGGATATATTTAAATTTCACCTAGCCCAATTTGAAATTTAGGGGCCTTAAGCTCAGGTGGATTTTCTTCCTTATTTTTTGTGAATTATCTTAACTCAGTAGGTTTGGTTTCATCGTGCCAAAATGCTCCCTACTTGGTCAAATAATAGAATGACATATGATTATAATGCAAAAATATTGGATATATTTATAATTCCTCAGAGCCCGTTGGACTAGAATTTGTAGACCAGGCAGTGGGATGTATCTAGGGGGTGGTCTGATCACAACCTGATAGTCTTGTATTTTAGCTCAATTCTAGGGAAGCCTATGGCCCCTCTTAAGCTACAACTAAGTTGGTTGGAGAAACCTACTCTTATGGAAAAAATCAAGCATGTATGGGTCTCTTTAAACCTTGATTTCAGCTCCTCAGCCCCTTAGATTTCAAGAATTTATTTAAATGGCTAAAAAAATTATTTCCACGTAGGAAAAGGAGAAAATATCTCAAGATGATTGATTTCTAACTTAAGTAGAAAGGGAATTGCATGACATTCTTACAATCTCTGACCACTCCTTCTCAAAAGATAAAAAAACATACTAAAATCTCTAGAGGAGAAGAGAAGGAATTTATTGCTAGACAAAGAAAAGGAGTGGCGTTGAAATTAAAATCTTTATGGCTATAGGTTGGAGATGAAAATACAAAGTATTTTAATAGAGTAGCCAATCATAGAAAAGTTTTAAACACCATCTAGGAAATCACAATATTTGGTGGTTTAGAGGCCTCCACCTTCAAGGACATAGCTGGGGAAGGATGCACATACTTCAAACTGATCTTCAAAAAGGAGGAGAAACCAAATATTGACAAAATACTCTACATGGAAAAAAAATTCCCCAGATTTGTTGATGAAGAAGAAAACAGGGACCTTACAAGAGAAGTTACAAAGGAGGAGCTTGAAAAGTCCTTAAAGAGTTTTCAAAAAGATAAGAGCCCAAGGATATATGGGATGAATATTGAATTTTACCTGGCTTGCTATGAATTTATTGAAGAAGACTTGAGGGGTGTTATTGAATTCTGAATTAAATGGAAGAATCCTAGCCTCTTTTAACTCCACTTTCTCAACCTTGATCCCCCAAATCAAGCTCAATAGTTTCCTTTGACAAGTTCTATGCTATTTTACTATGCAATTGTATTTTCAAGATCATCTCAAAGACCAATCCTCTCCATTTGAAGCCCATTCTCTCTAAACATATCTCCAGGGAAGAGTTTGGATTCTTAAAGGATAACTAAATCCATGAGGCCATTGGGATGGCCCAGGAGAGTCTCCACTCCTTCCATCTTTAAAAACAAAAGTCCAACATCTATAAAGTGGACTTATCAAAAGCATTTTATAGAGTGGGTTGGTTATAGATAAAGTTGTTGCTTCTTCATATGGGATTTAAAACACAGTTTGTAGACTAGGTATATAGATATATTAGCTCTTGTTCAATGGCCCTCTTAATAAATGGTTCAACCTCCCCCTTTTTCATTCCACAAAGAGGGCTTCATCAAAGATGCCCCTTCCACCCTCTTCTATTTCTATTGGTCATGGAATATTTAAGCAAAGCCATCTAGAATGCAAAAGGAAGACACTTAATCAAATGTATTGCTATCACTCAGAAATACTCTCTTACACACCTATTATTTGTTAATGACATGGTTATCTTTCAGGCCTTGGAATTCATAAGTTTGCAAGATATCAAACACATATTGGGCACTTCCTCAATGGTTACTGGAATATAAGTCAACCAAGAAAAAAATTTACTTCTTCGAAGTGCACTAGATCAAGAGAACTTAGCTCTTGTACTCAAAATTTCCCCTCCCATTTGGAGGCCCATTTAATTACTTGGGTTTTTTGCTCAAACCAAACAACTACAAAAGAATCATATTGCGCCTAGCTTATTACAAAAATTGAGCTGAAAATCCGTAGTTGGTGCAATAAATGGCTATCCCAAGTAGGTCACTTAGTCCTTTGTAAATATGTGTTAGAAGCCATTCCTGTGTATTGGGCCTCCTTGGCATGGATTCCAAAGGGAATCCTTAATAAAATCAAGAAACTTTCTCTATGATATATCTGGGCTAGTCAAAAAGAAAACAATCATTTTTCCCTCATATTTTGGTCCTCCATTACATTGCCAAAGGCCCTTGGGGGTTGGGGCCTTAAAAATATGCATTGGTTTGCAATTGATCCTGAAAATCCTTTTTATCATTGAGGCCTCTATTTTCTTCATTTTCTTTCATTTTTCCTTCAATTTTTCTCATATGCAATTTTGTGACCTATCACCTTCCTTCTCTCCTATTTTCCATTATTTTCATAAATAAATTGCCAATTAATGTCACTTTGTCTTTGCCATTGACATTGCCAATTTTTGTAGCCACTAATTAATCACAAGTGATCCCCATCACTATATTTTTTCCCAACATTCAACTTGGAATACATGTCCCATGACCTTGGTCTTATTTTTCTTTTATTAACTTTATTACATGGAATTTTAACCGAGGCTATTAAAGAACCTCCCCCTTAGGGTGATGCAGGACCATCCGAGCACTCATAATTAAAAGAGGAATCCAAAGCAGAGAACGAGAGGACATGGACCATCGGAGCTGAATAGGGGAGAAATCTGTTTAAAACAGAGTAAATGATGGAATGGATAAAGTCTCTCGAAGACTTTATTAAATGTAATCTGCCACATATGTATGCATGTAGAGAGAATTAGGGACAGTTGAGTGATTCACGGAGAGGATTTGATCGGATCCTTTCAGTGATCTGATCCAATGTGTTCTTATAAATGATTAACCTGCGTGTTCAATGGGGACAGATAGTAAGAAATAGACAATAACCAATAGAATTTGTGTAAGCATAGAGTATTCACAATGTAATCAAGAGGAGAACTATGACTAAGGCTGAAATGCCTTAGGATGTAACTATTCCGTATATAATAGAAAAATGTGTGTTCAGTGTTGATTGATGCGTCTGTGTATTACTGTATAAATAGTCTCTGTGTGTGTATTTCATATATAGAGGTGAATTTGACATTGCAGGTTCGATCGACCATCCATCACTATAGGATTGATGCTGATCCAAAGATAAGCGAGTTAACTATGATATCATTCATAAACAGAGTATGGCAGGAACCCTGGATGAGGCGTAAATCCATCAAAATAAGTGAAAACAAGTCAAAGGGGAAACAAATGGAGAGTGCATGAGATCCATTGGATCTCAAAGACCAATGGTCTAGGTCAAAATACAGAGGAACTTGAAGGAACCATCAGAACCGTACGATGGAAGAAATAAACGGTCATCACATGGTGAAAGAGCACAAAAGATAATCAGTGAAGAGTGGGTTTTAAATAGTACAAGTGGATTTCGGGTGGCCTCAAGCACATAAGTGGTATTGAAGGGTGAGCATCCGATTCCACTCATCAAGCGACACATAGCAGTGAGGAGGAAAGAGGAAACTGCTTTTTGGGCGTTAATCCTCATGCTACTTATCCACCCAAAATCATCGTGAACTATCGGATCCACTAATTGTAGATCAACAATGGAGGACCGTCAAGCAAATTTGGTGATCGAGAAAGATAATGACCATCAAATCGGGAACCAGATCGATGGTCAAGATTTGGTCATTGATCGGAAATCGGAGATAACGAAGGACAGTGCCAATAGCGATGGAGTGCGGACCCGCTGATAGTTATGGTTGCGGATGTAATGTTTTTGAAGTTTAGTGTAAGTGCTCAGTCGGTTTTTTCCTTCATTCCTATGTATTCCGATATATGTGTGGTTCCAATTTTTTGAGGTTAAGAGTGATTAAACGCTTCTGATAGGTTTGTGGTCCCATAACCCACAAGCCTCAAGATCGAAAATTAATAAAGAAAGGGGAAATTGGTTTACCCCCAAAATCTCCTTTCATCATTTGGTATCAGAGCAGGGAAAGGATTTCCTGTGAAAAGGAAGAAGAGTGCAAGTAGAAGGAGAAGAGGTATAATTGATAAAGCTGGAGAGTTATGATCTTACTGTCGTGCAGATAGTGGTAGCGGAAGGTGAGAAAACTTGCAGCAACCTAGAGCAAGGTGTGCTCAAGTGGTTCCAAAGAAGAGAGAACTAGAAGGATGCCAAAAGACTAAGCTCAGGAGAAAGCTTGGTGAGGTATCATGTAGCAGAGGAACACTGTTACTGCAAAGGTTAGTTGCAGCTCATAGAAGATCATGAAGGCGGTTCCACTGAGAAGTGGGGAGAATTTCTAAGAATAAAGAGAAGCATATGACCAGGAGGTCATAAATTTTTGTGCCTCAGGAGTCTGATGCAGGAGCATCCAAGTAGTCATAATTAAAAGAGGAATCCAAAGCGAAGAACGAGAGGCTGTGGACCATCGGAGCTGAACAGGGGACAAATCTGTTTAAAACAGAGTAAATGATGGAATGGATAAAGTCTCTCGAAGACTTTATTAAATGTAATATGCTACATATGTATGCATGTAGCGAGAATTAGGGACAATTGAGTGATTCATGGAGAGGATTTGATCGAATCCTTTTTGTTGTACCTTAAGAAACCAATTTCCTGGATGTGGAGAAATTGTGCTTAAGACATTAAAGATTATTGTTTGTTGTCACTTATTTGTCACTTTATTGTTTGTTGTGTTCTTAAATGAAGGACCTGGAAAACTTGGTCTTTAACCCTTAATACATGTATGACCAAAACATCTTAGAGTGCCATTTGTTGCCAGATACAAATGATGAATGAAGAAAGCTTAAAGGGGAAGTTAAAGATAATATGTTGGTCTTTCACAGAAACTACAATCTGTAACTTAGAAGAATTATGAAAATGAGAACTAAATCATAGAAAATATGTTGATTAACACAGAAACTACTATCTATGAATCTTGGAGAAGTTAAAGATAATATGTTGATCTTTCACAGAAACTATTATCTATAACTTAGAAAGGAAGGTGAAAACTTTAAGTATAGGAGCGCTCTTTTAAGGAATTTTAACTTTATCTACATAAGCAAATAAAGACCTACAGCTTCATATCTATACTTGAAAGAAGAAAGCATAAGATGACTCATAACCGAGAGGGTTACAAAATTATACCCAACAATTCATGGAAACTTCTGATTCTTTCATTAATCAACAATTATATCAGGAATACAGTGGCCTAGTCTCTGGGTTCTCCAAAGTTCGAACCCTTTCTTTGTAAATTTTCATATTTTTGTACATTGTGGAATAGTTGTTGATTTCTGAAACTACCCAAATTATTTAACTTCTTCTCTAACTATATGAATTAAAAACTATTACAGAATTTTACAAAGGGTAAGAGGCACTTCAAAGAACATGAAATAATAGGAACATAACTGAATTCAGAAGAGGACGATAACTGCTAGCTTGCTCTGTTAATCCATTGCCGAATTCCTCTATAAATGCCCTAATGATGTTTAATTCATTTTAGCCATAATGAAATGTCTTTAGCTTGTGTAATCTTGGGCTTACATATGTATCGGGCATTTTGATTGGCCAAAATACAAAGAAAACATACCCGATTGTCTTCCTCTTCAGATTCGGCTTTAACCCTAATTTTCCACTTTACACAGCAAAATTAACGTGAAGCTTTGCTTAATACAGAACTCAAAAAGAGTTAATCTTGCTTTATAAATATGTCAAATCCACCCGTTCAGCGCTCCATTGACTTCCACCTCAAATCGCAATCAACCCTTTCAAATGATATACCACAAAACTTAACTTTACACACCCTGAAGCTACATATGCATAAATCCTTCATATTTGTGCTATTTCCATTATATACCTTTTATAATAGAAATATGCCATAAAACATGCCTTTTCTGCCGATATAATGTTTGCGATGCGATATTTAAATCCTCGCCATTGATCTTCCGCCACCAAATCAACGGTTGGTGTCTTCTCCGAACAACACAACTTGCCCGATAGATCCCCATCGTAGATCTGCGCTTAGTGCATCTGACAGTCTACAAAGATTTCTGGTGGGACATAAGCAACAAGAATACCCACCCGAAATTAGCGGTTTTCTCTCTCCATCCAGCTACTATGTGTCGAACAATAAGTGGAATCGGGTGAGCTCCACTAAAAACTGCTTACCACTTTGCATCTGCCCAAAATTCTGCCTTTTAGCTTAAAATCCGCCTTTTCGTACGCCTTGTGGACCCGCCAGAATTATAAAATGAAATATATAGTTTTTCAGGTCTGTCATTACAAATCACAATCGACAATCAGTGAATGAACCAATACATATGCATTCGGTGCTTTACAGACCCGCCGGGCTTTTAAATATAATATATATATTTCGGGTCCGGATCTTTGACACTTTATAACTTATTTATTTTGCAATTTTGATACAAAA
>APFE031530099.1:0-17402 GCA_000404065.3 Pinus taeda | reverse complement strand
TATACTATGACAGCACGTGTATGTGGACAATACTTTTTTGGAAGTCAATAATTGGTGGGTTAAGGGGGTGTAGTGTTCTCTTGTACTAAGGCTCTCAACTTTTCAAAGATTGTGATATGTTTGGCATATTTGGTAACTTGTTTCTGTTCAATTTAGAAATTAGTATCTATTTGTAATTATCGTTTAAGTTTATAATTATTGAGTGTTTGAATTAAATTCAAAAATAATTATTTATTTAGGTATTTAAAATATAATTTAAATAAATAACAAATTAAATTTTATATATATTTCTTAAAAAATTTAACTTAATAAATTTTGCCTCTCAACCTTTTAAAGATTGTGATGTGTTTGGTATATTTGGTATCTTGTTTCGGTTAGATTTAGAAATTAGTATCTACTTTTAATTATCGTTTAAGTTTATAATTATTGAGTGTTTGAAATATATTCAAACACTCAATAAGTTTAAGTTTAAGTTTATAATTATTGAGTGTAGTGTTCTCAACTTTTTAAATTTATAATTATTGAGTGTAGTGTTCTCTTATAGTAAGGCTCTCAACCTTTCAAAGATTGTGATGTGTTTGGCATATTTGGTATCTTGTTTATGTGAGATTTAAAAATTAGTATTTACTTTTAATTATCGCTGAAGTTTATAATTATTGAGTGTTTGAATTAAATTCAAAAATAATATTTTTTATGTATTTAAAATATAATTTAAATAAACACAAAATTAAATTATATAATATATATATATTATTATATATATATATTTTCTGTTAAAAAAATTGAACTAATAACTTTGGCTTAAGTTTATAATTTTTTTTTTTCTTTTTTCTAAATATGATTTATCATCGTTTTGGTAAGCATCAGTGGTTTATCAATTTGTTTAACAAAGATTTAGTGGTTTATCAACCATTTTCTTTTCAACAAACACCAATCGCCTCAATAATCTCCTCTTTCTCTAAGACTTTCTCTGATCTTTCCAAACTAGGACACACACATTTCATAATTTGAATACATCAACACATGGGAATCACATCCCATCAACTTTAGCAAGCTTTCCTCAGCACTCAACATTCATGCTCATGCACTCCAAGCTCATTCTCCCTTCGACGTTCTCTCACACATTATTGTCTGGCCTTTTGTTGTTCAAATCCCTCTTACGTCCCTCTCTTTTCGCTTCAGGATCTTTATGCCCCCACAAGACTATTTGTTTCCTCTCCCCTTCACATCATAGAAGTGGGGAACGTGGGCATCTCCTCTTCCCATCATTGTGATCTAGTTGTTGAGTGATGCCAACCAACACCACTCACTATTTTCCCCTACAATCATGTCTCTGTTGTCCCGCTCTTCATGAGAACTCAATATAAAATTCTTTTATATTATTACAATCATTACAAAATTAGGTGCATATAGAAGGGGCGTTACAAACACCACACCCTTAAAGCGGACATTGTCCTCAATTTTCTCTGTAACTAGAAAGTTAAAAAAAAACTAAGTTTTATATACAACTCTTACATTTTCTTATTCATCAAACAAAAACAGGTATAACATCCTCATTTGTTCTTCCATCTCCCAAGTAGCTTCATCAAATCCAAAGTGCTTCCATTACACATTGACCTGCTCTATTACTCCATTCTAGAGCACAGTCTGTCTCTAGTCCAGGATGCATAGTTGTTCTGGGTGGAAATATCCCTTAGATTTCACCTTTATCACAAATGAGTCAACAATGTGATTAGTAGCATGTACATACTTCTTAAGTAAGGAAACATAAAAAACATCATGTGCATTCACTATATGTGGCAAGGAAAATCTATAGGCCACTCGAACCACTCTTTCCAACGTGTGAAAAGGTCCACAAAATCAAGGTACCAACTTGGCACAAGGCCCTAGTTTCAATGATATCTTCCTCAGTCTGATGTGAAGATATACATGCTATCCCACTTGGAATTCCTTGTACATCCTCTGTTGGAATGCATAATGATTTTTCCTATCTTGGATTCTGATAGTGACCATCTCTAGAGAGAGTTCAAATCGATTTCTTGTGGGTTATTAGCCCACCAAAATTTGTAAAATCTCCACCTAAATTGCATCAAGGAACTCAATATCTAAAAACTGCAAACTCCCTAACACTACAAATTGTTGACGCTGCAATTCAACCATCCAACTGTGCAATCTAAACTTCATTGGTGAGAGATTGAGATTTTTCTTAGAGGTTAGCAGGCCAGGTAGTCAGAGGTCGAACTCCACATTGCATCTCAATTTGTTCATGTGCACAATTGGGTAGGGGATGATTGTTCCATGGATTAGTTAGGAATCAGATTAATCGAAGCTCATTAAATTAGAAATTTGGCTAAAATCAAGTAAATCAGTCCCATGCCAACTACTCTTGCACATCAATGTAAGTCTGATGTGTCATAACTGCAAAGGGGTCCTGAACATAATCATCCATCGTTAATGGATCACCATTGATCCATCCTGTGATCAATGGTGTATCATTCTCCAAAAATGGTGGCCCTATAAACACCAAACTCTCATTCCTCTCAGCTATGCACATACAAAAATATGCCTACATAGCTTCAACACATATATTGTACGCACATAAGACACATTATTTTATTTCAATCAAATTTTATTACATGGTCAAGGCACTCAAGCCCTAGCTCTCTATCGGCGTGGTCTACATTAGATCTAGCCTACCAATTTCCAACACTAGAAAGCTCACATATAAAAAATATAATATGGTGGATCATCTCATATCCACAATCCTCTCCACAGATTTATAACTACATGCATGAAAGGGAAAATACATAACAATTGATCAGTGGTTACATAAAATTTGAGGAAAGTTGCATCTCCTCATCCACATTGCCACGTCCTTTCCTTCTAGAAGTTTAAATATTCAAATTTGATTGGGGGGTTAATGCTCCTGCATTAAACTCATGAGGTAAAAAAATTATGACCTCCTTGTCATATGTCTTCATTGTTGCATTGTGTTCCTCTTCACTTGGCCTTTATTCTCTGCATGTATCATTGAACTTCAACTTGTACACAATAGTGAGCTACAAGCAAGCCTCCAATGACACCTCACCAAGCTCCCTCCTCTAGATCAGTCTCTTGGCATCATAGGTTCACCTCGACTGGAACCTTGTTGAGCTTCCTCTGCTCCTCTCCTTGTTTCATTCTACTCATTTCTCTCAACAATTCTACCCACAACCGCAACTGTGGAATTTCCACAACAACATCTACCTAATCGCATATTGAATTTGTTCACCTTGTTTTGTAGGAAATCTTTCCCTGCTATGATACCACCTGATAACAACCATTTTTGGGGACACTTCAAATCGATTTCTTGTGGGTTATGAGCCCACAAAGATTTTGGAAATCACCACCTAAATTACAGAAATGAATTCAATCTCTCAAAACCCCAAGCTCCCTAACACTCCAAATTGTTGACATCGCAAGTCAACCATCCAACCACAAAGTCTAATGTTCATTGGCATGAAAGCAAGTTTTGTCTTATAAGTTGGTAGGCTAGGTAGTTAGAGATTAGAATCCACATTACATCTCAATTTGTTTGTGCACTTGACTAGGTCGGGGTCGACTATTCCATGGATTAATCAGGGATTGGAGCTGTCAAAGCTTGTTAAAATGGAAGGATGGCTAAAATCGAGTAAATTGGTCCCACACTGACTACTTTTGCACAACATTCAAAGTATGACATGTGGCGACTACAAAGGGGTCTTGAACGTAATCGCCCATTGTTAATGGATCACGCTTGATCCATCCTGTGATCAATGATGGGTCATTCTCTACACAGTAATTGTGGCCCTATATACACCAAACTTTTGTTCCTCTCATCCATGTGTAGACAAATATATAACCATAGAGCTTCAACACATAGATTTTTCACAAAAATGCACATAAGACTTCTAATTTTATTTCAATTGAATTTGGTTACACAGTAATTGCTCAATCCCTACCCATCTCCTCGGCCTAGTCTAAATTAGATCTAGCCTACCTTTTTCCAATGTTAGAAGGATCACAAATAAAAAAACACAATATTGTGGATCATTTTAGATGCACGATCCTCTCCACATATTTCTAACTACACTCTTGAAAGGGAAAATAAATAACAATCAATCAGTAGTTACAAAAAATTCAAGGAAAATCACATCTCCTCAACCACGATGCCATGTCCTTTCCTTCCAAAAGTTTGAAAATTCAATTTTGACTGGGGCTTCAATACCCTTGCTTTAGGTTGCCTTTAAACTATGATCGATCTTGACCACTTATTGCTCCATTTCCTTTAGCATATCATACCCAAGAACTACTATGTTTACTTGGTCATCCCAACTAATAGGAATGTTGCATTGTTGGCCATACAATACCTCAAATCGTATCATCCCTGGTGAATCCTGGTATCCATTATTGTATACAAACTCAACTAGTGGTAGGAAATATTCCCACTTCTTTAGCAAATGCATGACTTACATTCCTCGCATGTCTTCTAGAATTTTTTTCACTCTTTCCATCTATTCATTTGTTTGAGGATGATACGTAGTACTAAAAGCTAGTTCAGTTCCAAAACCAACAAACAAAAACTTCTAAAAGTTAGATGTGAGCTTAGCATATCAAATTAATATAGTCTTCTTAGGTACACCAAATAGTGTAAATATTTTCTTCATGAATATCTGGGTTATGTCAATAGTTTTGTCAGTGTACTTGACAACAATGAAGTGAGTTTCCTTACTCATCTTGTCCACCACCACCATAATAGCATCATGATGTTTATCTATCTTTGGAAATCCCATAATAAAATCCATAGATATGATTTCCCACTTCCACTTAGGGATTGGGATAGGTTACAACAGTACTACTGGATGCCTACATTCCACCTTTACTCGTTGGCCTTCCATACACTAGGCAATATTTTCAACAACATCCTTCTTCAATCTTGGCCAATAATATATTCTCTTTATGGCTTTTATCATCTTCTCATAACCAGGATGACTTGGGTAAGGTATTTTATGGAATTCATCCATGGCAAGCTTCGTTAAATTGGCTACTTCAGGCATGTAGTTTTTGTTTTTGAATAACAACATACCCTCATCAATGATTGAGTGACTCCTTCTCATGGATCCTTGTGGTTCATGCTAACAACATTTTTTTACATGCTAGTAGTGCTCATCAAGTGAAAACACCTCTTTAATCATTTCCTTGGTATCAATTATGCAAATTCTCGGGGCTGCAAAATGTAGTATACCTAGGGGGGATAATATGGGGTACAGAGGGAGGTACCCAAGGGAATAATGTAATAATGAGATGGGCCATAGTAATAAATAAGGTGGTTAACCCGTATCATGTAAGGGACCACAAGTAGTTAGAAATAATATGATAAGCCCATGGTATTAGATAGATGGTATTGAGGGAACCATGGTAATGACCCATGGTATTGTATGTATGAGACCTATATAGAAGTTAGAGACTCCCCATTGAAAGATGTGAAGGATTATTGTATGAATAGGCATATGGCTTGTGGAGTGTTCTCCTTTCTTAGGGAGTGAATGTATGGTGTTGCCCTACCTTAAGGGTTTGGTCAATAAATAAGCATTTCTATCTATTTTCAGATCTTGTTATTTCATGGGTTTATTTCTATTATCATATATTTCTGGGTTAGATCTATAACAAGTGGTATTCAAGCTCTAATACCACTTGTTATAGCTTTGATACCACTTGTTATAGATCTAATCTGAAAATATAAGACAATGCAAATAAACCAAGAAATAACAAGATCTAAATATAGATAGAAATGCTTCACTTTATTGATCAAACCCTTAAAGTAGGGCAACACCATACATTCACTCCTTAAGGAAGGAGAACACTCCACAAGCCATATGCCTATTCATACAATAATCCTTGGCATCTCTCATTGGGGAGTCTCTAGCCTCTACATAGGCCTCATACATACAATACCATGGGTCATTACCATGGTTCCCTCAATACCATATATCTAATACCATGGGCTTATTACATTATTGCTAACTACTTGTGGTCCCTTGCATGATACGGGTTAACCACCTTATTTATTGCTATGGCCCATCCCATTATTACATTATTCCCTTGGGTACCTCCCTCTGTACCCCATATTACCCCCCTAGGTATACTACATTCCACCCCCCTTAACATGTTTCATCCCCGAAACATGGGATGAACACAAATAATAAGATCTACTCAAAAGAGTACTCCACTGGTATCATGCACGTGCATCTAGCCATCCAAGAGAAAGGTGAACTCTCAATCTAGTTGGTGCCTTGCTTGCTTGAGATAGAAGTTGATCCTTGTAGCTCTTATGTGTTGCTATATAGTAGGTGGATTGTTGCCCCTCTCTATATGCCATGAGGGGGTTGTTGGCCTTGTAGCTAATTTGTTGCCATCTTGTTGGTTGTTTTCTTACTGGGTGATGTGGCGATCTGAAAATGGGGCTCTTAGGCTTCTTGTCTAACTTACAAAAACCTCTCCCACTTCCAAAGCTTTCAATTTTCCCAAGTCTATTTGATTAACCAATGCAGAAATAAGAAATGTTTGAAAATATGGGTGTACGCTTATATTTGTTTTCAGCTGATTATTTACCTTAAAGTCTATTCTTTGAGCTGATATGAGAAGGTACTTAAACTGATATATAAATGCATATAAAAATAGTTAAAACATCAATAAAAGTAAACACATAAGACAACAATATAATATGGATTTCACCCTGATATCTTGGGCTATGTCTCCTTGAGCTCTAATCAACTCGATTAGGCTCTCTGGGATTGTGGCTTCAATTCTTTTACAAGTGCTACACTTAACTCCAATGTTTTATACAGGGACATTGGGCTTAGAACACCATCTTATCCCTTGGCTCTTGGAGCTCTTCAGCTTTCTAGCTCTAGCTCTTGCTCTAGTTGTGGCTTTGACTCTAGCTCTGGCTCTATGGCTCGAGCTCTAGTTCTGGCTCTCAACTCTCGCTTCTAGTGCTCGCTCTGGCTCTTGGCTCTGGCTTCTCTAAGCTCTTTCTCTCAACCTTTTCATGCCTCTGTGAATCACTCAACCTCCAAGAAACTCCAACAACATTATGCTACTGTCAATTGATCTCTCTAGCTTTTCGCTCGACCTCCTAGTGACTCCCCAGATTCTCTGCGCATTCAGTGTCTTTTCATTGTTCGCTCTTTGCTCTCTTCTACTGCCCCTCCTCTTTCTCTTTTTCTGTTTGTCCCCCTTCATTCGACTGTTATAGTCACTACATCACCTCACAGGGAAGTGGCCACCTATTCCATAATGGATAAGTGTCAAGTTCACTGGAAACATTTAATCGTTTGAAATGATCGTTATTTCCATTTTACTCCAAGAATGCCCGAAAAACATGAATCTCTACCAACTCATCGTCCACGTCGAACTTCGAATCTTTATGTGTCGTAGCTTATTTTCTCCCTCGAGTCCGGTCTCCCATCGGGTGCAATCTCTGTTGTTAGATCTAGGGCCTCCAGATCATACGGTTATCACTCTTATTGCACGGATGACTTCCTCGGACGTTAGCACGTGATGAGAGCGGTTTTCTCTATCATCCGTCGGACACGCGTCATTCACTGTATGGTATCGTTGGGTCCTCTAACAAACCCGCTTACTGCCCAAAATGCCTTCGATAATCCGCCAGTTTTTTAGTGCAGGACTTGCCTTCAGTTTTAGCGCTTTTCCCACAATTGTCTGGCTCCCTTGTGACTGTGCGCTCGAGACCTTTCCTTTTCGAGGGGTTTTTCCCATCGATCACGTAATCAGAAACAACCTCCGTGATCTGGATTTCCCATTTGCCAGTTTGCACCACTGCACGATCTCCATCGGCCTCGGTCAGCGTAATTTGACCGAAGGTCCTTGTTGCTCCATGCTGAACACAAAGTGTCATTGTTCAGAGGTTATTTCTGATGGGCTTTGACATCCACAAGACTTTAAACTCTGGTATGAGTTTTGACAAAGTTCGAGTAGCTTTAAGAGAGTTTAAGGATCTAAATTTGGATCACGCCTTCCCACTAAAATAACTTTTGGTCCACCAAAAGACTGATATACTGATCTAATCAGTAAATGAGTGTAACAACACCCTCTTCTTTCATCTTCCCTACACTTACCTTTGCATAGTACCTCTGAACTAAGATCTCTGACCACTTCCCTTCTTGGATGGGTTGGTCATCTCGGGAAGAACTGTTTTCCTCCTTGACTTCATGTAGAACTTCTGTTGTGAAGTTTACAGAAGGTAGTTTAAACTTCTTTGCCTTGATCCTTGATCCAAGGTGGCTCAAACAAATGTGAAGTACATCTGATCCACAAAGCTTTCATTTGTACCTGTTTGAAAAGCTGTCAACAACAATTGTTAACAACAGCAGGCATACAGACAACAATTGTATGGGCTAACTCCTACTTCAACAAAGAAACATATTTCAGATATTGTGAACCCTTCCATGTCTTATATATGCATACAAGTTATTGAATAGATAACAAGCCAATAAAACATGCCTCTGCAACAAATGACCCTTCAAGTCAAGCATGTAGGAAACAAACCTTTAGGAATCTTTTCCAAAAGATGAAACACTTCATCCTTATCTCCATTTTGGAGACCAAGTTAACTTCTCCCAAGCCAACATTACATCCACCTCGTGCTCAGGCATCCATTCCATCTTTCAACTTTCGCTTAAGTACATTGTACTTTTGAAGCTGAAATGAACATATAGTTGCAGCAATAAAGTGAGTTTCCTACTCAACCTCTTTCTATTTACCATTTGGTAAGATCCTGCAACTTGCATTTATTCCACAAAGAAATGCAAACAGATGCATCACTAGACATGCAGCCTTAATTGGATAAGAATTCTAACCATTTCTTGCCAATCCATTTCAAAGGTCCCTCCTTTGTTTGCACATCAGCATCAATATGTGAACCATCCTGAACCACATCAATCATGGAATTTTTATTTCTATCCTTGCCATTTTCTTTTTCCACCTTCTCCTTCAGCTTTGGTGGAAGCAATGCTGGATTCAAAGTCCAACACCTTTCAGTAAGATGCCCTTGCTTATGGCAGTAAGTGCAACACATGTGCATCCTTTTGACAACATGATTTGCCTTGTCTTATGGACCTTTGGCTGCTTGCTTCATTTACTTCAAAAGTTTCCTGTATGTGGCCATCCTCTTCCAACATCTAGAAACATAATGGTTATTCAAAGCACAAAAGGAACATGCAATTATTTTTCCATGCTTTAAAAAATCAAGAGGAATGCGTTAAGAACCAAATTTATACCTACCTCTTTTACCTTTATTGCCTTCATGAGGAGGTGAGACAAATGAAGAAATAGCTCCCTTTGGAACACTATCACTTTCTTCAAGGCTGTCAGAGTTTCTACAACCCTCTGGTTGAAGTATGTGCTTTTGAACACCTGCATCATGTGAATGATGTTTCAATCTATTGCATTCCTACTTAATACAATCCTCACACTTATGAAGTAGAGGACCTGCAATGAAACTCCTTTTTGGAACTGTTTCAATGGCCTTCATGGCAACTTTGGAACTATCTCCATAAGATTGTCCATAGCCAAGACCCAAATACTTAGGCCTTTCCTCAACCATTATTGGCTCAACAATACCTTGTGCATGTTTTCCCAATCCTTTTCTTTCATAGCCCATCTTGGACATTAGCTTGGAACCTATGCCTCTGGTATGTTTTTAAAAAGAACCAATATAAGCATTCTTAGAAGAATTTGAAGACAAACATGAATGGTTTACCTATTCTTCAAGGTGATACTTGGTCAAGGCTTCTTTTGCAACAAAGAGTTGTGACTCCAACTCATGCATCCTTTTCAGGTTCATACTTGCAATATGAAGTTTCCTCTCCATTTCCTGCAATTTGCCAGAAAGCATCTGCTTCTCTTCCTCCACGGAATTCAACTGCTTTCTAAGTATGTTGCTCTTCCTTCCATCCCCATACATTTCTCTCACCATATCCAGCATGGTGGACAAGTCTTGCTTCATGTCCCCACTAAAGGAACTTCGGGAGCAAGAAGAATTTGAGAACTGAATTGTAGAAGTTGTCATTATACCAATGAATAAAAAAACTTCAAACAAGATTAATAAAGAGCTTATTCATCAACCTTTTGCAACAAAACTCTTGTGCTTCAAGGATTGCGTTGAGGTCCTTTGGGATAGAAGAATGCCTTCAATAGCTTTCCCTTCACCTCTGCAAACTCAAGTAATAGTCAATCTGCAACCAAACATACAATCAATGAGGCAATCAATCCTTGACTGTCAAAACACTTTTCAAGCAAGAAATCTTTGCCCTGTCAATAAAGAATTCTGTTACAACCTTCTTTGAAGGTGGGGTTAATCAATTTTAAGCTTCAATACCACTTGATCTGAAAATGGGGCTCTTTGGCTTCTTGTCTAACTTACAAGAACCTCTCCCACTTCCAAAGATTTAAATTTTCCCAAGTCTATTTGATCAACCAATGCGGAAATAAGAAATGTTTGAAAATATGGGTGTAGGCTTGTATTTTTTCTTAGCTGATTATTTACTTTAAATTCTGTTGTTTGTGTTGATATGGGAAGGTACTTAAACTGATATATAAATTCATATTACAGTAATTAAAGCAGCAGTAAAAACAAACACATAAGACAACAATATAATATGGAGTTCACCCTGATATCTTGGGCTACGTCTCCTTGAGCTGTGATCAACTCGATTAGGCTCTCTGGGATTATGGCTTCAATTATTTTACAAGTGCTTCACTTAACTCCAATGTTTTATACAGGAACATTGGGCTCAGAACACCATCTTATCCCTTGGCTCTTGGAGCTCTTCGGCTTTCTAGCTCTGGCTCTTGGCTCTGGCTCTAGCTCTTGCTTTGGCTATGGCTCTAACTCTAGCTCTGGCTTTGTGGCTCGGGCTTTGGTTCTGGCTCTCAGCTCTCGCTTCTGGCACTCGCTCTAGTTCTTGGCTCTGCCTTCTCTAAGCTCTTTCTCTCAACCTTTTCATGCCTCTATGAATCGCTCGACCTCCAAGCAACTCTAAGAACATTATGTTGCTGTCAATTGAGCTCTCTGGCTTTTCACTCGACCTCCAAGTGACTCCCCAGACTCTTTCTGTATTCAACATCTTTTCATTGTTCACTCTTTGCTCTCTTCTATTGTCCCTCCTCTTTCTTTTCGTCTATTCGTTCCCTTCTTTCAGCTTTTATAGTCACTACATCACCTCATAGGGAAGCGACCACCTATTCTGTAACAGATAAGTGTCAAGTTCATCGGAAACACTCGATTGTTTGAAATGGTCGTTCTTTCCATTTTACTCCAAGAATTCTCGCTCTACCAACTCATCGTCAGACTTCAAATCTTTATGAGTTGTAGCTTATTTTCTCCCTCAGGTCCAGTCTCCCATTGGTTGCAATCTCTACCGTTATATTTGGGGCCTCCAGATGCTACGGTTATCACTCTTATCATGCAGATAACTTGCTCGGAAATTACCCCGCGATGAGAGCAGGTTTCTCTCTCATCCGCCGGACATGCATCAATCGACATTGTTGGGTCCTCTAACAAACCCGTTTACCACCCGAAACACCTCCGATATTTTGCCGGTTTTGGAGCACAGGACCCGCCTTCAGTTTTAGCACTTTTCCCACGGTTTTCTAGCTCCCTTGTGATCGTGCTCTCGAGGCCTTTCCTTCTCGAGGGGTTTTTTCAGTGCACAAATCGTGCATCAGAAACAACCTCCATTTTCTGATTTGGATTTTCCATTTGCTAGTTTGCACCACTCCGCGGTTTCCATGGGCCTCAGTCAGCGTACCTTGACAGAAGTTCCTTGTTGCTCCATGCTGACCATAAACTGTCATTGTTTAGAGGTTATTTCTGATAGGCTTTGACATCCAGAAGACTTTAAACTCCGGTATGAGTTTTTACAAAGTTCGGGTAGCTTGAAGAGAGTTTAATTCAGATCATGTGGGTGGTGATATGTTGAAGTTTTAACCAACAATGTATCTCTCTTTTATTTACCACCTAATGGAACCTGATTTGTAGCTAGTACATGTTGTGGTGCATGTTATTGTTTCTTATCTTCCAATATTACTTCAACCACTAAGTCCGCATCTGATGTATCTGTAGATGTAACATTTTCTGCTTCAGCCTCCTTGGAGCTTACCTATTTTTCTGGTACCAGGTTTGATGTCTATGTCTGATTGTCAACCATCAAAGGCTCATCATCTAATGTGTTAGTCCCTGGAACATCTTCTACTTCAGCTTCCTTGGACTCTACCTATTTATTGATGGAAATATCCTGTAATGTAATTTTCTTCTTTTTTTACCAAAGCTTCAGGAATTTCTTCTGCACATTAATATTGATAGTACCCACTGATTCCATCCATGGGTATCCCAAAACAACATCCATGTTATCTATATCTAAAGTATAAAAGTCACAATGAAACACATACATATCCATAGAAAGCTTCAAATATTTATAAACTTGAACATCATCATTATCAACCTGTGTGTTTTCAATGTGTTTTGCTCGAACTTGCAATTTGTTTGCCAAATTAACATTGATAAAGTTATGCTTGCAACTAGGATTTATAGACACAATGATCTTCTCCTTTTGAATCAATCCATGAACCTGCAATAAGGAGATACCAGTAGGATATAACCACACATGTTTCTCCTTATCTTGTTTTCTACCATGAGACCATCTGTTTAAAAGGAATTTTTCAGATGCTTCATCAGATAGGTTGTAACACTTCGTTTTGTTAAGTAATCCCTACCATGTGGCAGCCTCATCTTTAAATAGCTCCACTACCCACCATTTCCAATTGTTTTTCCATAATGACTTCTGTTTTTTTTATGTATTCTTAAATATTAGGACCATTATTTTTTCCTGTAAACAATAGAACCCTGCTAGAAGCCATGAAGAGGGTTTTGAAAATCACTTACTTGGTGAAAACTTGAAATTGTCACAATTCCGTCAATATTGCTCAGAATCCCTATTATGACCTATTTTTGGAAATGGAACGACCATTCTACATCTTCCCATGTGGTAGAAGTCTCAATCTAGGCACTGGAATTTCAGATCTGCGTTGCAACTGTCCTGTTGTCACAAAAAAATTCTGAAAAAAGAGCTAATTTTACATCAGCGATATCTCCCTCATCCAGACTCTGATTCGACTGATTTTTTTTTGAACTGGGGTATTTTTCACAAACAATCCAGATTTGCAATTAGATTTTGCATATTTTGCACAAGAATGTACATATCTGCTCGGCAAACTCACTGCCCTAAAAAATGCCTGCCACCCAACTGATTGTTAAATCAGCAATATCTCCCTCATCCGGACTCCAATTCAGCCGATATTTTTTTTTTTAACTTGGGTATTTTTTCACAAACAATCCAAATCTGCAATTAGATTCTACAGATTTTGCACTAGAATGTATAGATTTGCTCCGCAAACTCACCCCCCAGAAAAATGTCTGCAACCCAACAAATTTATATATCAGCAATATCTTTCTCATTTGGACTCTGATTTGGCCGATTTTTTTTTCAAAGTGGGTACTTTTTTCACAAAAACTCATATATGCAATTAGATTCTGTAGGTTTTGCATTAGAACGTACAGATCTGATCTACAACTCGCCGCCCCAAACAAATCTTGCAAAAAAAAAAAAAAAAATCTCCACTTTGCCCAAGAAAGTGCTCTGATACCATGTGTTATAGATCTTATATGAAAATATAAGACAATGCAAATAAACCCAAGAAATAACAAGATATGAATATAGCAATGCTTCACTTTATTGATCAAACCCTTAAGATAGGGCAACACCATACATTCACTCCTTAAGGAGAACATTCCACAAGCCATCTCCCTATTCATACAATAATCCTTGACATCTCTCAATGGGGAGTCTCTAGCCTCTATATAGGCCTCATACATGCAATACCATGGGTCATTACCATGGTTCCCTCAATACCATCTATCTAATACCATGGGCTTATTACATTATTGCTAACTACTTGTGGTTCTTTACATGATACGGGTTAACCACCTTATTTATTACTATGGCCCATCCCATTATTACATTATTCCCTTGGGTACCTCCCTTTGTACCCCATATTATCCCCCCTAGGTATAATACACAAAATGATCCTATTATAGGCTCTTACTGAGTTCATCTACCAATGCATTCTCTTTTCCCTTGATGTGCTTTATCGAAAAATCAAATTCACTAATAAAAACCAATCACATGGCTTGTTTAACATTCAACTTAGGCCAATCAAACATATATATCAATCCCCTGTGGTCTATCATCAATACAAACTTTCTCACCAATAGATAATGCCTCCACATTTTTAAAGCATGCACTATGGCTGCAATCTCTTAGTCATGCCTAACATTATTCTTTTCATGATCATTTAGCTTTCTCAATTCATAAAAGACCACATATCCTTCTTGCATCAAGACTCCATCGAGTCCTTCCTTGCAAGCATATGTTCAGAAAACAAAATCCTTCTCGAGATTTGCTACTCTTAAGATAGGCACACATGTGAGAAATTTCTTCAGCTGCTAGCTACACATTATGGTGTCCATTGAAACTTTACTCCTTTTATTTGCAAAGAGGTGATTGGGTTCCCAATATTTTAGGAGCATCGAATACACCTTCTGTAATATTCAGATAAACCCATGAAATATTTAACCTCTTTAACATTCCAGGGAATCGGCCACTCCTTTATATCCTTGAAGATTTTTTGATCTACAACCACTCCTTCTTTTGAAATAACATTCCACAAGTAGTGGACCTAGATTTGGAATAATTCAGACTTGCTAAGTTTTTTATACATGATGCACTCTTAATAATTGCAATATTACCCTTAGATTATCTTCATGATTTTCTTGAGTTTTTTAATATACCAGGATATCATCCACAAATAATAATACAAATTTATCCAAATAAGGCCTAATAACATTGTTTATCAAGCACATGAATGTGGTTGGGGCATTTACAAGTCCAAATGGTACCACTACAAACTCATAGTGGTGTGGATATCTAGTGCCAAAGCCAGTTTTATGAATATCCTCATCCTTAATTCTGACTTGATGGTATCAAAGCCTAAAATTTAATTTGGAAAACATTGTAGCCCTTGTCATCTCATTGAAAAGGTCATCAATTCGATGTAGCAAGTACATGCTTTTTATTGTAGCCTTGTTTAGCAGTCAATAGTCTATACACAATCACAACATGTCATCATGTTTTTTAACAAACAGCGTTGGGGCTCCCCATGGTGAAACAGTGGGCTCAATGTATCCCTTATCTAACATTTCTTTTAACTAAAATTCTAGTTCTTTGAGCTTAATCTACTCATGAATTATGGAATCTTTGTTGATGGCATTGTTCCCATAATTAATTCAATAGTAAAATCAATGCATCTTCTAGCTGGAAATCCAAGAAATTCTTCTAGAAACACATCACTGAATTTTTTTAACACAAAGTAGCTTTCAAAATTATCCATGTTTCCTTCCATGTCCTTTGTCATGCGTTAAATACAACACATAGCCTTTTTTGTTGCATCGCTTCACTTGAAGTGTAGTTATCTGCCTGAGTGAGATTGGTCTCTTTAACCCATGCGACATTATCTTCTCACCAACATTATTGAGGCATTTTAGTGCTTTGTTGTAACAACAAATATTAGTTTTGTGGGCTACAAAACAATCCTCCACTAAGCATGACACTATTATGTCTCTCAACTGCCCTTTTGTTCCCATGACTAGTTGAAACATCCATGATTCTTTATGATATGTTTTTAGAAATTTACATTTCTCTGCAATCTTCGGGCTAATATAACCAAAATAAGAATCTAGTACAATTAAAATTGAAACAAGTTGGTTGATGACTATACCTTCCATTTGGATTACTGCATCTTGCTTGTATGCTTACCTATTGTCTAGTGAAACATAAACTCAAGGTATGTTATGGTCCATTTCATTCAATGTTGTTTCTTCTTGTACATTGTATAACTTTTTGTTCGTTTTCCATCACTGAGGACAGTTCCTTCATAGATTATTTTCTCAAAAAGTCCAACATTGTATACGCCCATTTCTAGACCCATCAACTTCTTCATTTACTAATTTCATGGGTTTATTTCTACTAATCGTTTTTTAATTTTGTTGATATTGCTTCTTTGAAGAAGTATTGAACTTCCCATTTTCCCCTCCTTGTTTATATCCTGAGGACTTCATCCCTTTTTCTTTGAATTTTACCTTATCTTTCTTCTTCCAATCTGTTCGAACTTTAGTCTTGTGTCTAGATTGTTCAAAACAATACCTCATCTTTCGGATGTTGTCCTCCATGGTTTTTGGCTCATCAAACTCTATTATGTCCTAGTAAGCTTGTGTTAATCCACTATTGTACCTCTCGATTGCTGTCTTCTCATCCTCAATATAAGGCACATACCTCAGTAGCTCCAAGAATCTACTTGTATACTCATCAATAGTTAATTTCCACAATTTTCTCGTAGAATATTTGACCTTGGTGTGCCTTGGTGTCATAGTACTTTTCATATAAGTACTTCTCCAACAAGTTTTTCTCAAACCTTCTCCATGGAAACTATTTATCCATGATATCTTTAACATTTTTCAAATCCTCCCACCATATATAATATTTTCCTTTCAAACTGAATAATACTATTCTAGCCTTCATGTTTGCAAAGTAGTCATGTACCTTGAAGTACTTCTTCATCCTCAACAACCAAGCCCCTGCCTCTTTAGATGTCTTCACCTCTCCATCAAAGGTAGGGGGGTTTTCTTTCTTAGGCTCCTCTAGCATTGAACTATTCTTGTTCCTCCTCTCATAATGGTGTTCCTTAATTGTAGAAGTTAATGATTTATCGGGGATGCTTGAATATCTTTCCAGAGTGATAAGTAGAAATGTGCTTTCTTTCACATGTAAGTGTCTCTTACTTGACTTGCTTTCTATTTCCCTATCGGTATCCAATATTTTCGTGTTGCACTTCTAATGGGCTAGGCTTGGACTTGTGCCTCTCTAGATAGCTTGCACCATGCTCATATTGTTTGCCATTTAATTTTATCATTGTGGGATTTGTATTTTAGATGGATATCTTTCTATTCACTGTTAATGTGAATCTCCAATCGAATTAAGACCACTGTAAGGAACTTGTGTAAGTTTTTTGGGAAGTTCTAACTAATGTATGGGTTTAAGGATTTTCATGTAATGAATGACATGAGTTTTTTTGGCTTTTTATTGAAAGTTTAGTTAGAAATCAGGTTCAAGGTTCTCTAAGGATTGAATCCAATTAATATCACTAAGTTTTGATTAAAAAAAAAATTACCTCTTAAAATAATAAGA
>APFE031530097.1:17293-130992 GCA_000404065.3 Pinus taeda | reverse complement strand
CTTAATGGGAAGACACTTCAAGCTAACAGATCAGTGATAGTCTTAAATACTTTTTAAGAACAAAGATTATCCTCTGAAAAAGCAACAAAAGTGGGTTCACAAAGTGTTGGGTTATGACTTTTTGAAATCATCTACAAAGGGGAAGCAAAATGTAGTGGTAGATGCACTCTCAAGAAAGGATGAGGATGTGGAAGCATTTTGTGCACCATTTCTATTATCTAACCAGATTGGATAAATGAAGCAAGGGAGGAATGGAAGAATGATGAAGAAGTGTGGGCACTTATTCGAAAGTTACAGCAAGATTCTAGTACATCTGATACATTTAGCTCGAAAAATGATTCATTATGATACAAAGATCACTTATACCTCTGTAAGAATTCGGAACTCAAACAAAATATTCTTATGGAATTGCACACTTCTCCCTTAGGAGGGCACTCAAGATTTTTAAAAACTTACGACAAGGTTAAGAAGGAATTTTTTGGGATGGCCTTAAATTGGATATTCAAAAGTTTGTGGCAGAATGTTTGGTTTGCCAACAAAAGAAAGTTGAAACAATTAAGACCCTGGGTCTATTACAACCTTTATCCATTCCAAGCCAACGTTGGGAGAAGGTTTCAATGGATTTTATCATAAGTTTAGCGAAGTCTGAGGGAAAGAGTGTCATCATGGTGGTAGTTCACAGACTTACCAAGTATGCACACTTTTGTGCATGATCACATCCATTTAAAGCCAGTACAGTTTCTACTACATTTATGGAATACAATTCAAAAGCTACATGCAAACCTGAAGATTATTGTAAGTGACATAGATCCTATTTTCACTAGAAATTTTTCGACATAATTATTTTCTTGTCTTGGTACTTGGTACTTGGTTAGCTCATAGCTCATCTTATCTTCCTCAATCTGATGGGAAAACTGAGATAGTAAAAAAATGTTTGGAAGGATCTCTTCATTGCTTTGTATCTGATAAATAGACACAATGGGTCAAATGGTTGCCTCTGGCTGAATGGTGATATAACACTTCCTTCCATACAACAACAAAAATGACGCCATTTATGGCAATTTAGGATATTAGCCACCATCCATCACATCATATTTAAGAGAAAATTCTAAGGTTCAAGCAGTGGAACATCACATTGAATATCAACAACAAGTCCTCCAACTCTTAAAGAATAACCTTGTGATGGCACATAATAGAATGAAACAACAATCAGATCAACATCGCAGTGAAAGAAGTTTTGATGTAGGTGATTGGGTATTCCTACGGCTAAAACCATATAAAGAAATGTCCCTAAAGCAAGCTAAGAAGGATAATAAATTATCATCAAAGTGTTATGGTCTGTACAAGGTGTTGTAAAATATTGGTACTATGGCATACAAATTGGAGCTTCCTACATCATCTCAAGTGCACCCAGTTTTCCATGTTTCATGTTTAAAGAAGGTTATAGGTGACAAGCTCCTAGTTCAAACAATATTGCTAGAACTTGATGAGGAAGGAAAAATTATATTGGAACTGGAAGCAGTCACAGAAAAAAGAACTCGACAGCTATGAAATTGACCAATTTCAGAGTATCTCATCAAGTGGAAGAACTTATCTGTTGAAGATTCCACATGGGAGGATGAGAGTTTTATACAGAAGCATCCATAACTACTCAAGCATTGAGGACAACACTTTTTTTGAAGGAGAGGGGCATGTTACGTCCCTATAATACTAGTGATTACCCCATTACTATTGTAGTTGTATCCCTTATTAATATTGTTGTGCCCCTATTGTCCCCATATTTTTATTACTGTGCCCCATAGAATCCCTCTATTGTTATTTTTATGGCTTTATATTATTATTGTTAGGTCGGCTGGGTTATATTTTGACTCCTTAGACTCCTATATATATAAAGGAGCTTTTATCATTTGAATCATCCAAGAATTGTTCATTTGTGCAATGTAAAGGAGGTTGTCCCCTTGAAGAGGATGAATTCTAAGGCATTGATCTCTCTTTTCTATCTTTTTGTGAGATGGTTTCATAACATCACCCTTAATAATTTGACTTTTCAACATTGGATGAGTGAAGGAGTGAGTTGCAATTAACTAGCTGAAGGTGGCTGAAACTGTTGACCAATCCTTAGCTTATGAAACCTCATCTTTCATGCATTGACAACAAATATCTTACTATAATATGCTCAAGAGAAGAGGTCAAGAATATTGCGTTCCTGTACCTACCTGATGGTTGTTGGAGAGACGTGCATGCTGTTGTTGAGTTGATGTTGATGTGTAGGTGTTGGATAGTGATGCTGATGATCTTGATGCTGCTGCAAAGCTCTAGAGGAGCTCCTTTGACCATTGGATCTCCTCTAAAACTGATCACTATCAATCATATAGGTGATGTTCTGTATCACGTAGGTTTACAGGACAATAAATTGTTTGGCCATATCTCCCAAATGGTAGACTGGATTGAGCTAAAACTTTTTGAGCATGTTTCCATCATCATTATGCACCTCTCCATAGAAACATTTTCATCAGTGGATGCACTGATCTAAAGAAAAACTAGAAATGGCTGAAGGTGATGGAGGCCAATTTGATGGCAACTGTGCATGGGAATTTATTGAAATTAATTGGGCATGTTATCATAATCCATATGCATCTCCCCATAAAATAATGTTTTAAATGGATGCATAGATATTGATAAAATGAAAAAATGGCTGAAGGTGATGGAGGCCAATTTCTTGGAAATCGTGCATTGGAATTTGCTAAATTTGCTTGAGTATGTTACCATCATCCATATGCATCTCCCCCTAAACGATCTTGGCAAATGGATGCATGGTTTTCAATTTATTGAAAAACAAATTTATGCTATATGTATTTATGTATCTTGTAGTAAAACAGAGTATCCCATAGTTTTTTAGGACAACAAGAAAACTGAATGGTAGAAGCTTGAGAATGATGGGTGGATGGTGAAAATAGATGAGGGTGATGGATTGGCATGGCCTTGGCCTTCATGGAGCATTTTAGCAGAGGAGAAAGTAAAAATTTGACTTCTCTTGACTAGGCTTGACCAACTTATTCTTGTTCTTGCAGATATTGGAGAGTACATGCATTTATCAAAGAGATGCATGGAGCAAGGATTTCTTTTATTTTTTTTCTCTTTTTGCCTATAGGCCTACTAGTCATCTTAATGAGGTTTTCAACTAGTAGGTTTCCTAAGTGCCTCAAAGGAGGTTTTCACCTAGGACTTTTTCTTTTCTTCTATTTTTTTTCCTTTTTCCCAACCCATTGACCGCCTCATGGAGGTTTTCAATCAATGATTCAATCTGAGGTGCCTCCAAGGAGGTTTTCACCGGAGATTTTTATTTTTTCTTATTTTTCATTTTTTTTTCTACCCTACTCTACATGAAAAACAAAATCACTTTCAAGTATAGAATACTTCCAATTGAGCCATTTGCATACAAACATGATAGACAAAATGATGTGGAGGCTTGAAATGTATGTTTTGACATATACTTGGATTTCAGAGTGTTGGCATTATGATTAAGGTTTGGTGCTATGGCACAGGTGTTGTCCTTGATGGCAATTCACTCAAGTGGAAAATCACTATTCAGGCTCTCAAAATGATAGAAATGAGATACTCATAGGTGAGCTTAACAAAAGCTGCGGACTCATAGGTGCCCTGAACAAGAAGTGCGGACATTCCCGCAAGTTCTCCGAACAAAAGGGGCAGGCGTCAAATTCACTCACTTCAATGCAGAGAAGCGCGCGCACGTGGGAATTTTTATGATTTATCCATGGTATTTAGTCCGAAGTACATCATCCTATGGTTTTGGTCCATGGTATAGCATCTAAATTATTGAACCCCAATTTTGGGTCCCTTGTATTGGTTTTCTATGGTTTTGATCCATGGTTTGAGTAAGGGGTTGCCTATAAAAAGGAAAGGAGATCATTTGGCTAGACACTTGTGAAAATTGAATATCTTAGGATCTGAAATTTTTGGGTGATCGGTTTGAAAAGCTAGATCTAAATCAAGGTGATAACTTTAAATTGTAAGGCAGATCTATTGATAGGTCGTGATCTCTTTGGCGCATGATCAGATCTGTGGATTTGACAGTGTGTGGCACATTGGAGGACTGATAATTTTTCTCTATTCGGAGGTCCGCAGGCGATCAACAACGAAGGTGTGGAGGTAGGTAGCACAGCAGAAATTGCAGGTGCGGAGGTACGCAGCGCAGCAGAAGCCACAGGTGCGGAGGTACGCAGCGCAGCAGAAGGTGCAGGTGCGGAGGTACGCAACGCAGTAGATGGATCAGGTGCGGAGGTATGCAAAGCAGTAGAAGGCGTAGGTGCGGAGGTACGCAACGCAGTTGCAGAGCTGCGCAGTCTAGCCATAGAAGAACTGTGGATATTCGCAGGTTTCTATTGGTGAAGTTGCAGACTTTTCTTGAAACATTTGTTGGCTGCCTTTTGTCTATTGCTGCAGAGGTCTGGGTTTAGATTACTAGTATTACTTTTCTGGTTACTGCATTCTGAGAGGCTATTGGATGATTCATTAGTTGATAGTAAAAGGAGATTGGTTGATTCACATGTACTTGATGATTATTTGATGTTCATGGATCCAGTCTGAAAATTAATGAAATGTGGCCCTTGGAAGAAAAGAAGTAGGTCAGCACCTATGTACTAGTAACTCATCTAGTACAAGAGCTAAGGGGGTTGTAGCTCCCTTCTAGGAGAGAATGGAAAATGAGAGAGGGTTGTAGCTCTCTGCAGATTGCAGCCTGCGTACTGGTAAAGGACTGCACCAGTATAGAATCATTGGAAAAGAAGTTTCTAATTGAAAGAAGATAGAGACACATTGCAGCAGGTGGTTTTCACCCACATTGGGTTTCCACCTTATATCTGGTGTTCCTTGGTGTGACTGTCTGTTTGTCTTGTTCCTGTTCATTATTATATGGTACTAACATTCAACATCTAAAGAATAAATTAAATTATAAATCTAGAAGGAATATTGAAAAGAATTTGATAACACTGTTTCACCACCCCCTCTCAGTATTATTTCCAACAATTGGTATCAGAGCAGGTCCTTCAGAAGAAGCTTGATCGCTTGAAGGAAGATCTATCATCATGAGCAACTACGAGAGGGAAGCATTGATCATGCCTCCGATTTTTGATGGGACAAAATTCATATATTGGAAAGTAAGAGTCACTTCCTATCTTCAATCTCTTGGTACAGAAGTCTGGGATATCATAGATACAGGGTACACCTTTCTGTTAACAACACCTATAGATTCGGCTGGTAAGAAGCAATATGAAACAAATGCAATGGCTGTTAATACTCTATTAGGATGTCTATCTCAATATGAATTCATCAAGGTTATGCAGTATAAATCCGCAAAAGAAATATGGGACAATATTGTTCTGAGTTATGAACGAGATGAACAGGTAAAACGAGCAAAAATTCAAACCCTCAAAATTGAGTATGAAAATCTTAGAATGCATAATGATGAAAGTGTGGTTAACTATTTCATTCGTGTAGATGAGATTGTTAATTGTATGAAAAACTTGGGTGAAGAAGTAAAAGAGGTTGTTGTGGTTGAAAAGGTTCTAAGATCCTTGTCCCCTAAATTTGAATCTAATGTTTCTGCTATAGAAGAAAAAGAGAATCTACAAAACCTCACTATGTCACACCTGCACGGAATTATGACCACTTACGAAATGAGGAAAGGAGGACCATCAGATAGAAGAGAAGTTGCTTTCAACGCTTCAAGCAAAGGAGATTATTATGAGTCAGGACATCTATCAGAAGAAGACGAATAATCAAATTTTGTCAAGAACCTTCAATGGGGTGTTGGAAGATTCAAAGGTAAGTTACCTTTCAAATGATTTGCTTGTGGAAGAGTCGGTCACTATGCTTCAAAGTGTCCACATAAAGACAAGCTTGATAAAGGTAAGGAACCTGTCAGATGGAACAAGAAACAAAATGTAAATAAGAAAAGTTATTACACTCATGAAGACAGTGATGGACTTTCAATTAGTGATGAAGATGAACAAGGTAACAATTATAGACTCTTAATGGCTTTTGAAGATGATGATTTTATGGATGTTATAGATGAAGAAGGTCTTTATGAAGAAATTTCTAGACTCAAAATATGTTTAGAAGAGAAGAATGTGATCATTGATACTCTTCAATTCCAACCTGTTGAAAAGGAAAAACTTCATGAAAGGTTAGAATGTGAAATTGCTGGTCTTAGAAAAGAGATTGAGAAAACAAAAGCTCTTAATCTTAGATTTGTTAAAGGATCAGAAACTCTAGATCAGATTATCAATGTACAACATTCTCCACTAATCAAGACAGGTCTAGGGTATAATGAAGAAGCATCTCAAGCGCAACGACCATCCACCTCCAAAAGTTATCTTGATGCAGCAAGGAGGAGTGAGCAAAGGTCAAATAAAAATCACCAGGTAAATCAGGGACAATTTACCTCAAGAATTAACAAAGACTACCAGGTAAATGAGGAGATATCCACCTTAAGGATGAACCGAAGCTACAACCAGCCACAGGTAAAATCTTCCCAATTTACCTCAAGAATGGATGCCAATAGAAACTACAATCGGTTGGTTGATAGATTTGATAACCGCAGGAGTTTATTCAATGGCCAATGTTTTTCTTGTCATAACTTTGGTCACAAAGCAGCTCAGTGTGTTGCCTATAAGCCAATTATGACTAGAGAAGCTCAAAAACAAAGGAGCATGACTAGGATCATGAAAAGAACCTACAATAACTTTTCTGCTCTTGAAAATGAAATAGAATGCTCTATTTGTAACAACTTCGGTCATGAAGATTCTGAATGCAGGAGCAGGTTTCGACAAAGAACTCAGAAGGAGAAAGCCTCAAGTGTCAAAACATGGAGAATGAACGAACCACAACCAGAGAGATGTGGTATAGCTTTATATGTAGAAGGGCAAGAAAATCAATGGTATATTGATAGTGGCTGTTCGAAACACATGACAGGTGATAAGGAAAAGCGCCAGTCATATAGTGGCTTAGAGAAGGAGAAGAAGGTCTCTTTTCGAAATGACACCCCTGCGCTCATAAAAGGTAAAGGTTCTGTTCAGTTAAAAGAAAAGGTCAAAGCTGGAAATGTTATGTATGTTGATGGGTTAAAGCATAATTTGTTGAGTGTTAGTAAGATGTGTGATCAAGGAAAAGAGGTAATATTTCGATCAAATGGATGTATTGTTCGTGATCTTGATATAGGAAAAACAATGATCAAAGGAGTAAGGACTCCAAATAATTTATACATATTCAAAGAAGGACAACATCAATGCTATCTAAGAAAGAACGATGAACACTAGTTATGGCACAAAAGATTGGGGCATATTAGCTTCTCACAGATAAGGAAAGAATGTAAATACCAGGCGGTTCGTGGTCTTCGAGACATAAAAGTTCCAGACAATACAATTTGCAAATCATTTCAGTTTGGTAAGCAAACCAGACCTAACTTCCCTAATAAGGAAGGATCAACTAGCAGGCCACTTGAACTTGTCCATACTGATGTATGTGGCCCATCTAGGAAAATGTCACCTCGAGGAGAAGAATATTTCATATTATTCATTAACGACTTTTCCAGGATGAGTTGGATAGGACTTATGAAGCACAAAGATGGAGCTTTTGAAAACTTCAAATCATTCAAAGCCTTGGTGGAGAACAAATCAGATCACAAAATCAAATGCCTCAGGTCTGATAGAGGTGGGGAGTTTACCTCAAATGATTTTTTCGACTTTTTTGAAGAACATGGAATGAGAAGGGAATTCTCTATAGCTAGGACTCCTCAGCAAAATGGAGTGGTAGAAAGGATGAAAAGAATGGTTCAGCAAATGGCTTGTGCTATGCTTGATGAATCTGGAACTCCCATAACCTTCTGGGGTGAAGCCGCATTTGTTGCAGTTGTTATTCTCAACAAGAAAAATATTCGGGTGAACAACACTCAAACTCCCCTTGAGCTCTGGTATGGTGAGACTCCTTCCGTAAAACATTTCAAAATTTTTGGAAGCAAATGCTATATTAAAAATAATGATGAAAATATTGGCAAGTTTGAACCTAGAGCAGATGAAGGCATTCTCCTTGGTTATTCTCCTCACAGCAAAGCATACAAATGTTATAATATAAGGCTTGGAAGAATTGTCGACAACATTGATGTAGTGGTGGATGAAAAAGAAAACACTCCCAGGAAGGTAAGATCTGAAGACTTCGAAGACGATGAGGACTATCCATCACCATCAAATCAGATTCATGATGAAGAAGGAACCCATGAGGCTCCAGAGGAATAGATAAGAATAGAAGAAAAGACTCCATCTAGGTATGTTCAAAAGAATCATCCAGAATCTAAAATTTTGAGGCAAAAGGAGGCAGGCATACAAACAAGAAGAACAGTTGCAGAAGCTTCAAGCTATTCAACATTACTCTCCTCCACTGAACCACAAAATGTAAGAGAGGCATGCAAAGATGAATGTTGGGTCAAGGCAATGGATGAAGAACTTGAGCAGATTGAAAAGAACAACACTTGGGAGTTGGTTCCTAGACCAAAAGATAAGAATGTCATAGGGACAAAATGGATCTTCAGAAACAAGCTGAATGAAAATGGGGAAGTAATTAGAAACAAGGCCAGAATTGTTTGTAAAGGGTACGCTCAACAAGAAGGAATAGACTTTGAAGAAAATTTTGCTCCCGTTGCAAGACATGAGGCCATCAGAATGTTGCTTGCTCTCTCTAGCTTTCAGAAGTTCAAAGTATTTCAAATGGACGTGAAATCAGCCTTTCTGAATGGAGACTTAGAAGAAGAAGTGTACATTGAGCAACCAGATGGTTTCATCCTTGGGAATGATCCAAATCTTGTATGCAGACTAAAAAAGGCTCTCAATGGTCTCAAACAGGCTCCAAGGGCTTGGTACTATCGGTTGGACAAATACCTTCATCAACAAGGTTTTTCAAAAGGATCAACATATAGCAATCTTTATATAAAAATTGAAAATGACAAGTTGCTAATGCTTGTTGTCTATGTAGATGATATTATCTTTGGAAGTAATGAAGAAGCTATGAGTCAAAACTTTGCCTTGGTAATGAAGAAAGAATTCGAAATGTCTTTGCTTGGAGAGATGACATAATTTCTTGGTCTACAAATCCAACAAATTAAGGCGGTATCTTTTTATCTCAAACCAAGTACCTCAAGCAAATCTTGAAGAAATATGGCATGGAAGATTTGAAACCAGTGTGCACCCCTATGGTTATAGGATGCAGCCTCAATGCAAATGATGAATCAGCAGTAGTGCATCAACCCACCTATAGATCCATGATTAGAAGTCTGCTTTATTTAATAGGTACCTGACCAGACATCATGCATGCAATGGGAATAGTTGGAAGATTTCAGGAAAATCCAAAGGAAACTTATCTTCAGGTAGTTAAGAGAATCTTCAAGTACCTTCAAGGAACTCAAAACTATGGCTTATGGTATCCTAGAGATACAAATCTCACACTTCATGCTTATACAGATGCAGATTGGGCCAGAAGCGTGGATGACATAAAAAGCACTAGTGGAGGTGCATTCTTCATGGGTTCCAGATTAGTATCTTGGTTCAGTAAGAAGCAGAGTTCAATTGCTTTATCTACAGCTGAAGGAGAGTATGTGGTCTTGTTGCACACAACTTCTTTGGATGATGCAAACTTCACAGGACTTTCAAATCACTTGTACTCCACCTATCTCCATCCTATGTGATAATACAAGTGCTATCAGCATTTCAAAAGACCCAGTCATGCATTCAAAGACCAAGCATATACCTATCAAATATCATTTTCTTCAGGAACAAGTGCTTGAACAAAAGGTCAAGTTGGAGTATGTTCCTTCTAAGGAACAAGTTGCTGATATACTCACCAAACCACTGCCCAGGGAGACCTTTGAATACCTCAGGTAAACACTGGGTGTAGTTGATGTTTCATCTTGTTGTTGAATCTTATTTTTTTTAAAGATTGTTGGTTGTACGCGAGTTTCATATGGGGTATATGCGTACATTCGCTGGTTTTTGGATAGGTCAAAGACCATCTGGCACAGGTTCAGGGGGAGCCTATATTCTTATAATAATACATTGTTGGCATTATTGTATATGATCTTGGAGGAGAAAGTACAGAAGGAGAACATGGATGATGATCTGTACATTGCTGCTAATGTTTTATCTCTATGTCTTATATCTCTTTTGTCAAGGTCATTTATGGTGTATGGTGGATTATGGTTCTTCTTGAAGAAAATTTCTTTTGCCGATCTAGCCTACAGCCAGGGGGAGCATGATTAGCACAGCAGAACAGTTTTTTTAGCATGTTCTCAAGGGGAGCATAACCCTTTTCCCTTGATGACAAAGGGGGAGAATGACTTTGAGGATCTTGGGGTTGCCATCAAGTCCAAAGGGGGAGATTGTTGGCATTATGATTCAGGTTTGGCGCTATGGCACATGTGTTGTCCTTGATGGCAACTCACTCAAGTGGCAAATCACTGTTCAAGCTCTCAAAATGATAGAAAATGAGATACCCGCAGGTGCGCTTAACAAAAGCTGTGGACCCGCAGGTGCCCCGAACAAGAAGTGCGGACATTCCTGCAGGTTCTCCGAAACAAAAGGTGCGGGCATCAAATTCACTCACTTTAATGCAGAGAAGCATGGGCACGTGGAAATTTTTATGATTGATCCATGGTATTTAGTCCGAAGTACATGATCCTATGGTTTTGGATCGTGGTATAGCATCTAAATTATTGAACCCCGGTTTTGGGTCCCTTGTATTGGTTTTCTATGGTTTTGATCCATGGTTTGAGTAAGGGCTTACCTATAAAAAGGAAAGGAGATCATTTGGCTAGACACTTGTGAAAATTGAATATCTTAAGATCTGAAATTTTTGGGTGATCGGTTTGAAAAGTTAGATTTAAATCAAGGTGATAACTGTAAATCGTAAGGCGGATCTATTGATAGGTCATGATCTCTTTGGTGCATGATCAGATCTGTGGATCTGACAGTCTATGGCACATTGGAGGACTGATCATTTGGCTCTATTTGGAGGTCTGCAGGCGATCTACAACGTAGGTGCGGAGGTATGCAGCGCAGTAGAAGGCGCAGGGGCATAGGTATGCAGTGCAGCAGAAGGCGCAAGTGTGGAGGTACGCAGTGCAGCAGAAGGCGCACATGCAAATGTATGCAGCGCAGTAGACAGATCAGGTGTGGAGGTACGTAGACCAACAGAAGGTGCAGGTGCTGAGGTATGCAGCGCAATAGATGGATCAGGTGCAGAGGTGCGTTGTCGGGTAGACAGTGTAGGTGCGGAGCTATGCAATCTAGCCACAGAAGAACTGTGGATATTCGCAGGTTTCTATTGGTGAAGTTGCAGAATTTTCTTGAAATATTTGTTGGCTACCTTTTGTCTATTGCTGCAGAGTTCTAGGTTTATATTACTAGTATTGCTTTTCTGGTTACTGCATTCTAAGAGGCTATAGGCTGATTCATTAGTTGATAGTAAAAGTAGATTGGTTGATTCACATGTACTTGATGATTATTTGATGTTCATGGATGCAATTTGAAAATTAATGAAACGTGGTCCTTGGAAGAAAAGAAGTAGGTTAGCACCTACGTACTAGTAACTCAGCTAGTACAAGAGCTAAGGGGCTTCTAGCTCTCTTCTACGAGAGAGTGGAAAACAAGAGAGGGTTGTAGCTCTCTGTAGGTTGCAGCCTGCGTACTGGTAAAGGACTGCACCAGTACAGAATCATTGTAAAAGAAGTTTCTAATTGAAAGAAGATAGAGACACATTGCAACAGGTGGTTTTCACCCACATTGGGTTTCCACCTTATATTTGGTGTTCCTTGGTGTGAGTGTTTGTTTATCTTGCTCCTGTTCATTATTATATGGTACTAACATTCAACATCTGAAGAATAAATTAAATTATAAATCTAGAAGGAATATTGAAAAGAATTTGATAATATTGATTCACCCCCCCCCCTCTCAGTATTATTTCCAACATAGAGACCAAATGATTTGACTTTGAAAGTATCAAGCATTGTTGATGAAGAGAGTGATGTTGCAACTTATTGACTCTCTAGAGCCATATTTCAATATAGTTGTGATGCCTCTGATCCACTTACTAATTTGGATAACCTTGTATGTCCTCTTCTACCATGACCTTAAAGTCTTCCACTTTTTGTTGATTGATCTCTTGAATACATGGAGGATTTGATGGTAACCATGATAGAGATTTCTCACTCTTTGATTTTGTTTTCTTCTCTTTATCAAATGCAGGCCATGGTTCTTTGATCTTCTCTTTTGAATCTTCTTCTTCTTGATGTGGTCCTTCAAGAATATCAACATAATCTATTTTTTGCAACATTCTTCTTGAGCTATGGTGAATACCATTGAGCTCAAGAGGAATTTTTTGGGAGTGTTGTACCTCAGCATTGTAAGTGGGTTGAGCTACTTAAATGCGTGGGTTTGGAAATGGTGGTATAGGTAGTTGAGTGGGAGTGCATATCTGAGATAGATGTGGATGGGGTTGTGGTTGTGGTGGAGGTGAATGGTAAGGATAACATGGAGTTTGGTATGGAGGATATTGGTGGAAATACTGAGGAGATTGTGGATCACTCCCATAAGTTCCTTGCCAACCTTGTTGCCAAGATTGGTTTTGGGGTTGAGATGGCCAATGTTGCCAATGAAAGGGTGTGTTCCAATTACTTTTAGGTGGATGTGCATAAGCTTGAAATTTTGAATTAGGCTCTTGCATCATATCAGGCTAAATGGGATGCCATTGTCCTCTTGGAGCCACATAACATTTCCACATTGGCAATTGACTTGCTCCATTGGCCTCCTAGTGAACTTCCTTCAACCTTGGTAATGAGGAGCAACATTTAACATCATGTGATTCTCCATGGACAACACAAAGATCTTCCTTTTTCTCATTTTGTATTCTTAACATTTCTATTTGTTTGGTTAGATTGCTAAGAATTTCTATTTTAAAGTCATCAAACAAATTTTCAAGTTTATCTTGACTTACCAATCTTAATGTTGATTTAGCTACTCTTGCTTTTCCTCTTGATATGTGTTTGCATGTTTCACAAATTTTCTCAAATGATAATTTATCTACATCACCTCTACTCACAAGATTAAGATATCAATCCACTCATCCCTAATTGTTCTAACTAAGAGAGTTTTTAGTGTGTCGAATACTAAACGATGTAGTTTTGTCCTCTTAACATTACACATGAACCTATCTATTAGATCCTCTAGACTCTCATATTCTCTTTGACTCATTCCAAATATTTCTTATTTAAGATCATGATATTTATATTTTTCTATAAATATTTTCTGGATATCATTCCATGATCTTATTGAATTAGTCCATAAACTCATGAACCATCTAAGAGCTCTATCCTTCATGTTTCCAGAAACAATCTTATTTTTTGAGTTTTTAATAAGTAACCATAAGATCTACAACATTTCAAATTCAAAGAGAAATATTTCTAGATCCTTTGACCTTAGACCATGAAATTTTGAAGGAAAATATGGAGGGATGTTCTTCATGTGCACACTACCATCAATATCTTGAATGGGAAATCTGAGAGGATCTTCCTCATTTTCATCATCTCCATCCATTTCTTCTACATTCTTTGGCATCTTCTTCTTCTACCTGCAAAAGTGAATGGTGATATGGCTCTTACTACACCATGTGATCAAATTGGGGGGAAGGGTGGGTTGGTGTTGGAGAAATTTTGTTTTTGATTTTATGATTGAATGAAAAATCTAATGCAATGCACTTTTCTATTTTTGAAATTAAATATGCCTAATGCAATTATGTTTTGTTTTTGAAAAACGTAAAATGAAATGAATCAACTAGGGAAGAAAACAATGCATACTTTGACACCTCCCCGACAATGACACCAAAAAGTGACGAGCCTCGGTATTGCAACAAGAATGATGCAACTCTCAAGGCTATCGACTTTGATTATCAACCTGGGGTTCATACAAACTTAAGAGGTTTCGGCACTATATGTGCAACATAAAATGTGTTCTTCCTTTGTTTTCATAATGTAATGGAGTGTATGTACTGAACTCAAATCCTAAACTAATTGAAGAAAATGAAATGTTTGAAATGGAACCTTAACCTATTGCGAGAAAGAAATTACAAGGAAAGAGAATGAAATGAAATGCTAAAAGACACCATTTTCTAACTAACTCATAAGAGGCTTTGCTTCAAAATAATGCTAAGTTAACATGTATGCAATACTACTATCCTAAGAATGCAGATTAAAAACATTGCACCTTCTAATGCTGTGCATGTAAATGGATGAAATAAATTTGTTTTTTTTTTTTCCGTCTTTTCATGTGAGAGTGTGAAAGCTAATCTCTTTTGGTGATGTGTTAGGTGGCTTGGAGATGATGGTGAATGGTCAAAATTCTTGGGAGACAAGTAGGGACCCTTTTCAAGCTTCCTAGAGGATGTTTCCTCAATTCGGCCTCAAAACAGGCTTTCCTACAAGATGCTACAGTGATTTCTTATAGGATCCCCTCATTTCCAACAAGATGTACATATTTACAATAATTCATCGAATGACCAAGAAAATCATATCAAAATTTGATGGGACAAATTTTGGTATTAACTAGGATCTCTTAGATACTCATTACAGGTCGAATTGCTCAAAATGACCTTTGTTAACCCATGCGAAAAAAACAAAAAAAAATTACTAGTCGAAAATCTAGAAATTCGAGAACTAGTGAGCTAGTAAATATGAAAAATGCCTAACGAAATCAAGTGTAAATGCAATGGGGTGATTTTTTTTATGAACTAGTATTTTTTTTTTTATTTAATGCAATTTGAATTAATTTGATTGAATCTCATTAGAATGCTCTAAAAAATAGCAGAAATTTATTGTTCTTTGCTAAAAAGGAGGTCCAACAATCTAGATTTGGGAATGAGAAGACTAATCCATGAAACTAAATGATTATTATGAACTTCCAAATATTTTAAAAGGATGAAATAATGCTTGTGATCCTACAAAATAATTTACATCAACCATTTAACTCAATCCTACAAAAAGAAATCATTAACTCTAAATGTAGAAATAGAAATAAGTAAAAACTAGAGATGCATGTGAATAAGCAATGGAAAGAAGGAAAGAAAATGATACAAAAGGGTTTTGAGGTTACTGGGATGGCAAAGCCCAAGGAAATTCAGAGGCCTATGGAGGAGAACAAGATTTAGAAACTAAACATGACACCAGTCTTCATTATTTTCATCATTAGAATTACATCCCTGCAAGAAAATACAATGGAGCTGGAAAAATGCAAGCTCTCTCCACAATAAAACTAATGAAAATCTCCCCCTAGAGGAAAATTTGACTCGGTAGTTATACCAAATGATTAGGAATCATTCCCAATTAATGGAGGAAGCTTTCCCCACCAAAATCCCTTGATCAATGGATCTACTCCCCAATACTAGGAATTTGCATTAAATGACACAGAACACATTCCTAGATTTTCTCAGTCATTCCCTAGAGGGAAATTTGACTTGTTACTTATAAAAAATGATTAATAATAATTCCCCATGAATGGTGGAAGCTTTCCCCACCAAAATCCCTTGATTAGTAAATCTACTCCTTTGATTAGTGGATATGCTCCCTTTATTAGTGGAACACATTCCTAGATCTTCTCAATCATTGGAGTTCCACAATTTGTACAACAATTCCATAATATTTTGTTGAAATTATTATTTATTATTGATCCTCCAGTAGTAGGGAACAAGTACCTAAATTATCTCCTCCTCCAAGTCTTCATAATCTATCCAATATTGTCATCATATTCAACAAAAATAAATAATTTTAGGCACAAATATTCAATTATTCATAAACCTTCCTAATGAATATATTAAAGTTAAAAAATAAATTATCTAATGCAAAAAGAGAGTTTTAATGTGCTGAAGGATGGTCATAGGCCTTAATTTATATTTTAAATTAGAGGCATGGACCTTAATTTATGTCTAATTTAGAGGCCCATCAACTATGGGGCATGTCCCCTTATATTGTATGTGCATGCCAAGTACCTTAATACATAACGTTAGTGTGGTTGTCTTGACATATTTTTTTTTTTTGTAAACACAGGTTAATTCTGATCAATCACTTGACTAAATCCACTTATGTCTATAAAATTCATACTAAAGTTCCTAAATATACTTATCTGGGTAGCATGGGCGGGTGGCACACTGCACCTTTTATGTCAGCACATCACATGACAACAAGCATAGGCTATTCTTGCCCAATGTGCTACCAACATCCTAAATTAACTTTCTCATGATTAGGTGTTAGGCCTTCATTTTTGTCACCTTATTTGGCTACATTCCAATTACTGGCCACTCCTTACGTGTACCTACTTTAAGACAACATATTCTTAGAAGTATTTAATGTCCTTGTTTGTTGTCATGGGTATCATTTAATTTTAAAGCATCAGACCAACAAGGATCTAATTAAGAACTTTCTTATTACAATTTGTAGTTTTATCACTTGGTCTTATCATATATATTTTTTCTTTTATTTTCTTTTATTTTATTTGGCAATTCTAAGAAACCGTCCATAGCATTTACCATGCATCTATTCTTGTCCATCCTATGGTAACAAATTATAGTAAATCTTTATATATTGGATTTAGAATTAATAATCATTTCAATCAACTACAATTCACTTATCACCTTGTTTTTATCTTATTGTTTTTTCCATTTGCGAGGTGATTATATAAGAAACCATTTAGTGAATCATTTTATGATTCATCATTGCAAGTCTGTAACTCACAAATTATTGAGCCTCTACATCCGCAGGTTCCAAGATTTCCAAAAACTACCTGAATCTATATTTCAAGGTCATGCTAATCCTCTAGAAGATTCCATATTCCAAAAAATGACGCTAATCTTACTCTCTTTATACTTACTAAATTTGATGTAAAGCAAATATCCTTCTGGTTCCAGCAACACTCTTCTGATGTGCCTTATCTTTGTTTTTCTATCTTGGAGTATATCATGTTACTGTCAACTCAAAATCCTCAATTATGCTCATTCTTTGTCTAAGACAAATCTTCTTTTCATCATAAATTATCACAGATTCCTTATCACAGCATACCTCCACTTCGCTGGTATTTTTTTAGACAAAAAAATTATTAAGAAATCCTGCTACAGTTCTTTATTGCTTCAATATTTTATTTATTTATACTGTTTTGTGATTGTTTTGAAGAGAACTTATTGACCTTATTCCAGGCTAGATTTCTCGACCCTTTCCAATCCAATTCTTATGATTTTCTTTTTTTACTTCAATAAGTCGGTAAGGTTTCTCTTTGAAAATATAATAACCATAATACCTTACCCAAGAAACATTGAAACATTATAAACGATATAAATTTATGTATAATCCACCATGTTCATAGTGTGTGCCAAAGATTCTACCGTTGTAACCAATCCTTCAGTGGCTCCCTTTAAAATACTTTGTTTTCATCCCTCATGAATCCTATATGAGACAATTATTATTGCATAGGATTTATTTATACTTTAATTATATTGTTGGCATATAGATTTGTATTTTTGTTATCATTATTGTTGTTGATTACCATTTACTTTATAAAGCTTAACTTGGTAACAACGAATCCTCCCCCTCCTATGAATCACAAAAGATGCCTCAACAGCGCATAATTATATTTATGTTTTATATATGGATTTCAATCACACACTACAACACAAGGGCGGGTTTTAAGACTATATTTAAGACAATGTTTGGGTAAATTGTCTTAACTTGTGACAAAAGAAAACTTGTCTATTGTCTTAAATATTGTCTTTAAGCGGGTGTCTCAAATTAAATTGTCTTAAAATATTGTCTCTATAAAGACAATATATAACACAAGCATTTTTGTCTCTCCAAAGACAATTTCTTTGATCTTAACTATTTTCTCTCGAGGGATAATAAAAAATTACATTCAAAGATAATACATTATCACTTTTGTCTCTTTATAGACAATACAAAAATAATGAACCTAGAAAAATATCTCACCATCGAAATAAACCAATATTAAAAGTATTTAATTAAAAATAAACTACAATATCATTAATTAATTCATATTAGGACACATTGGAATGCAACCACCAACCTCCTGCTTATAAAGTAGGTGCTTTACCATTGAGCTAGAAGCCTTTAAAGAATTATGGGAGAATTATGGTAGTCCTTGAAATTGCATATATAGGCATTGATTTTAAAACTAGCAATTGCACCGAGAAGGGCAAAGGAATGTCGTTAAAAGTGGGAATGTGAAATTGCATACATAGGCATTGATTTTAAAACCAAAAATTACACCGAGAGGTGCAAAGGAAAGCCAATAGAAGTGGGAATGTGGAAGCCAATAACCAAATGAAATATATGGAAAGTGAAAATACATAAAACTCAAAGACTGCATATAAATCCATTTCACCCCACATTGCTTGCCCAATAAAAGTTTTGGAGTACCTATTCTAGCATTTTATAAGCTACTTGAAAAGAAAAAAGAAAAAAAGGCACAGAAACCAATGTGACCCACAGCTAGAAATTTATCAACAATTTCAATCTTCTTTGAAGGAAGTAGGTAAATGTTACTCCAAGCTTGAACTTTTCCTTTTTAAAACTTGGCTATTATCCATCTCCAACAACCAAACACTGAAAAACTACAACTGAAACAGTATTTGCTGAATGACCTGCCCAAATAAGAAATAGTCTCCCCAAGATTGATAAGCTTTCATTTATGATTCAGCCAAGTAGGGGAATGATTCAGCTAAGTAGGGCATTCATCCTAGCCAAAACAAAACCCTAATTTTTCCTTTCTAACAAATACTCTTACTCCTTTTGCAAAAATGTCCCAGTAAAAATTAATACTTTCCATAAACTATTGAATCAAAGAATAAGCTAAATTTGAGTCATCTACAAAGTGGTAATTTTTGTATATTACAATATATATCCTTAAATTTGATATCATATGGATAACTTACGTAAGGGAACTAATGAAAATATTTTACAAGTGAATTTTCTAAGGTTGAATGTCAATTTTCCAACACCTTTATTAGAGGTAGTAATACTTTGATATTTTCTCCAAAGAATATCTAAAATTCAAATAATGAGGTGGAGGTAATTTACCCTTAAACTTGTGTTCATCACTCATTCTAGTGACTAAAATGGTTTATATATCAATGCATGTTTGGTACATAGTAAAAGTGGCAATCTTTTACGAGCTCTTTTTGGTGGACAAATTCTTGAACTCGCCGAGTCATCTTACAAAGGTGTTAAAGGTTCAACCTAACACTCAATCCATTACCTGCATCCCATCAACATCTAGCACCATTTTGTGATATTTCTTGAAGTAGGTATTGCAAAAACTAAATACCTTCCTATGATTGTATCTAGGTACAACAAATCTTGTTTCTCTTTGCTTTTCTGTTCGACAAAGAGAAGCAAGGAAATAAAATTTAGGAAAAACTATATTGTATAATGGTAATTGTGTCCTCCATCTCCAGGTAACAAGATACTACAAGTAAAAGAGAAGAGCAGGGAATGAAATTAGACCACAATAGTGCCTAACAACATCAAGGATGGCACTACCAAGAAAAGACAATTTTACATTACCCGTGTCTTCTCAGAAAGACTGGTTGGGTTTTCGAGATGCTAATAGAGGTATCTAATAGCATCTCACTAGAAAAAATCCAAATGCAACAATCACACACATAACGAGTAAAACAAAACAGTTCAACATGATCAAACTTATATGCATCACTGATAGTGAAGCAACATCTCGATTTAAACATACCATCCCTTTAACAAGCTCCATTTGACCCCTCCTGAATCTATTCTCCAACAACCACTGTAGGTTAACAAAGGAAATGAACATACCATAAGGGAGAAAATATATTGTTCCTCACCAAATCATGAACACACAAGCTGAAATCAAGAATACGATTTTTCATAATTAACTTCTTGTGTTCTTCTAAAGTGAACACAATTCAGTCAGAGATTTTTACCTCAGCACAAAATACATGCACCCACTGGCCATCACTAGTCCTCTTAAAACCACCACTCAAAGCACCACATAGAGCATAATTCATACCGCAACCAGGCATGCCATGGCTAGCTACATTTAGATGCCTCATGCCATGGAGTTGGTATTGCCAGTTTAAAGCTTCACATGGCAGACAATACCATCCTCCAAAAGAATTCCTTAAAATACCATAGTAATCTTGGTGAAATGATACATGCAATATAATGTTGACATGAAAATCTTAAGATACCTACTATAATCCAATGTAACAATATTGCTGTAAATAGGGAGATAAAAATAAAATAGAGGAAGGAATAACTATATTACCTAGTAGTAATTGTAAACACAAACCATGTTTTGTCGAGTAGATTCCGACAGTCTACAAATATCACACAAAAGATATTCTTCTCTCGGTGAGATAGATGACACCTGGACAACTGGATGTATCAAAGGCAAGATGAAAAATCATGTGCTAAGCAAGTTCTCTGATAAAAAAGTTTAACAGAGTTAAAACTGCCATTCATTGAAATTTAAATGGAAACCTAAAACAAAGACTTCTAAAAAAATATCAAATTTAGATGATTCAGGGTTAGCTCAAAAAACGCATCTTATTTAATGCACTTTAGAACTAACATTTTGGATGCAATGGAGTCATAAAAGATGGGATCGATGATTTTTGAACATAGTTATTAATTTATGAAATAAACTAACAACGTATATTTACTATTTTCCTAGGCACTTATAATTGTATTTTATGAAACAAACAAACATCATACATTTACCATTTTCATAGACACTTGTGTATTCCTAAAAGCTTAATAACTTCCAATGCTCCTTCATGACACAATTATTTGACATTGACCACTTCACATTTTAAAAAATATGATATTCGATTAAGACATGCCATAATTTTGTCAATGACAGGAATGTCCCTTAAAAATCAATAAATATTTTGTAAAATACATTCCTCAATATCAAACCATATAATACATTGCCCACTATTTTGTGGCATTATATTAGTTCTGGGATAGGCATGACTTCAAGTAAACCTTAGTTGTCTTGGTTGAAATAGAGAACCAACTGCAACATACAATCTTAACTATCAATCAAAGACAAAGTACAAGGTTTAGTCCCTATGCTAGTACTAGCTAGAAAGCAATATGCTTAAAGCCCCTCCCTCTAAAATATTATTATGTACAACTAATACAAACGAATTTGAGATATTCTTGGCCATCAGATGTGTTTTTATTTCCTCCTTATTTGCTACTAATGAACACTGATAGGGGTTTTAGCAATTTACACCACATAGTTGTGTGTTTGATGATGATCCTGCATTTGCTGTGAAAGGATCTATCCTCACCCAAAGCAGGGAGAATATGGATGCAAGAAGAATTGACCAAAAAATAGCTATTGTTGTTGTCCAGTTCTGTTGACCCATTAATCCCTTGAGGAATGGATAAAGATGAAAAATCACCCACAGAGAGAAAATCAATTTTCCAAACAATGGACCCCAAGATTTATAACCACTATTAGTAGCTTGGGAAACACCTACTACTACACCAACAAGATTTACCACAGGAAAAGTAGTTTGAGGGATGAGAATACTATTCCACTTAACAACATAAATCTCAGTAAATTCATCGTCTTCATCTGAAGGCTTTGATGTGACAGTAAAGTTTGTGTCACTCCCCACTAGAACATTCAGTAACCCTTGAAAGATGGCAAACATATGTGCTCATACACCTCCAATAACGCAAAATTCCTCATTCATCCATGTTATAGACATATTTGGGCACTGCAACCCCAATCACATATGTTCATAAACCAAGTGCTTCTAAGTCCCTAAAAGTGTTGCTTCATACCCTAAAGGAGCAAGGTCAGCTGATTACATCATCTCCCAAAGTTCTCCATGAAAAACTGCTTAGAACTGGTTAAAACTAGACCATACATACTGCTTAGCGCTAAGGGTGCGATCCATCTCACCTACCACATGCAAAATGTGCGATGCATACTAGAAAGCCCCTCTGTAGGGTGCGATGAGCGATAGTAGACAAATGGTAGAGACAATTTGTAAGGTGGATGATAATGGAAGCTTCCAGAAACTTCTGTTGTGACACTTGCCTCTCTGAATTTTCCCATGGATGAGTAAGAGGTCATGAAATCTCCAAGTGGAATTGAGAACTATCAGAGAGAGGACACTAATCAAAATCCCAGAAGCTGACTTACCCACCTGCAAACATCTATATATGGATCCATCATCCTAGAGATTAGGAGGCTGGAATCTTGTATTTTGTAAGGAAGTGCTGTTGGTTTCTTTGTGGAACATCATAGCATTTGGTGATCTAAGCTTTTCATGAGGTGAATAAGAGCTTTCATGCTGGGAGGATGACACTGGGTCAAGTCAATGGGTTGTAATACTCTCTTCTACTCTTCCTATCAATAAAGCTATTTAAGTTTTCCTCCATATTCTTGTATATCTGAGTTGATATATGCATTTGTGTGGTAAATATATATCCGGTCCTATATTGTTTATGATTGTAGATGTCTATGCTTTGATGGTACTATGCTGCTTTGACCCTATAGGTGTTCTTTGAAGTGGGACAAGTGAAGAAGGAGCGAGAAATATCTATCAAAGGGGAGAGGAAACAAATAAGGAGCCAAGCAAAAGTTTGAGGTTGGTACTCTCCGCTTCTCTCTCATCTACTGCTTATAAAGGAAAACTCAAGTAACTTTAGTTTGTTTGTTTCTAAGATAGCTACCCATCTTAGTGGGACTAGCAGCTCTGAATGGACACTAGATTTCCCGATAACAAAATGGCGACTCCACTGGGGAGCGAATAGCTTGTTTGCTTGTTTATATTTGTCTGCTTTATAAACTACAGATGAAGCCTGAAGTTAAGCCAGCTAGCCTTCGAACTGCATTTGCTATGCAAGTGCAAAGTAGATCAATGCTACTTTAGTCCATCTCTGGGTTTTGTTTATAAACTAAACAATTGATTTGCAAACATCCTAATTTCCCTGGTGGTGGCTTAAGTAACTTCATTAGATCAACCCCTATGATCTTTATTTACTGACTATCATTAGCTCAGCCTAAATCCTTGAACTAAGCTACAAACTATGACCAAAAATAAGTTAAAGTCTCGTCCCTAGACCATCGCACTGTCTCCTCTTGATATTTTGGATGCATCACACCTCCCGTGTGTTGTAGGTGAGATGCATCCTTGTTTCCCTGTGTTACAGGTGCGATGATCAGATAAGACTGTTTCTGCCGCCAGATTTTGGTTTTCTTCACTCTCTTTAGCTTTATTCAGGAGTTTTGTTGTCTATGATCAGTATACCACAATAGAAACTCCCTTCCTTTGCATTATTCAACCTCCATTGCACAAATAATTTTAAATTTTTTTTATGTATTTTTCGCCATTTACAGTTCTCCTTTACAAAGAAGTAACTTAATGGAACTGCCATCTTTTGATTTGGAAGTGTCACAAGTGTTGTTTTCATTCAAAGAAAAGAATTCTACTCTTATTGATGGTCGATTACACTGTTACTCTTGTATTTGATTTGGATTAATAGCATTTCAAGTGTCGAAAGCAGTTTTCAATTCAAAAATCGCAAAGTGTCGTCCTTGTCCTCCTTTCGTATTTTGAAGAGAAAATATTTAGTAGTGTCACTTTGAAAGAAAAGGTAATTCTGATTTGTACTTAACATTATTTTTGTTATCAACACATTAAGAAAGCAAAAAACAAATGCTTGCGTGTGCATTTGCATTTAGACTGCTTATCAATTTTGATTTAGGACAAGTGCATCTAGTGTGTGCTCTCTGCTCTATGTTGAAAGAATCTCGCTTCTCTTTCCTTAGTAGCTAGGATTTTCATTGGAAAAAGAAGAATAAACGACTATTTATCATCTTAGATTACATATTTAGGAATTGTATATCTACATCACATGGTGAACCTTAAAGGTAAACTTCTTAAGAAAGATCAATTGTAAAATAAATTCAATGAACATAAAAATGCTTTGGAACCTAATGCACAACATTTAGAAGTCTAGGCTAGAGACGTATTCCAGTGTCGTAAAGCCTGGTAACTATCGCTTTCATCGTAGGTTGGGTGATTCCTCCTCTTTGAGATGACAAGTGCCAGTACAAACTTGTGCTCCCACGTAATGTCGAGTATATATTGGGAGACCACAATAGGCTATATCCTTTATCCTTGGGAAGCTGTGTCTGCCGCCCTATCGATGCAATGCATTGAACACAGCATTCGGGAAGATTGACTGCTATACAGTAAAAAGTATTCTACAGTTTTGCGATTGGTTTGGTAATCCTTCTGTCTAGATTTCTAGAGTAGTCTCTTTCATTCCTTTTCTGACTCATTAAAAGAAAAGGTCCATCTAAGCACTTGTCACATCAAGCTCATTAAAAATCGAAGGTGATTAGGGTCATCTTTAGATTTTTCTCAACTCTTAAAAACTGAAAAAGCAAGTTGTGTCAAAGCATCATAAAATTTATTTTAATTGAAATAACATCACTATTCCCTCGTTGATCTTAGGTTGAGAAAATGGAGTCCATCAACCAAGGATTTCCCCTTGGGGGAAATCCTAGTCCTTTCTCCTCTTATGGGGAGATGTTCGTGCACCTCATATGGCCACATTGTCCCTTCCAGGACTGATAATTGGCCTACCAGTATGGATTTTTTCGACCTCTGTCATTCAAAGCACCGTGATTCCTAAGCAATCAAATCAGAAACCAAATGATATTGAAGTTACCCCCCAACCTTCTACTTCATTTGTTTCTCCCTCTCCTTCTTCTTGTTTGCTTGGTAAAGTTGGTAAAAGCAAAAACCAAGTAACTGAGAAGAAGAAGAAAGGCAAGGAGAAGAAGAAGAAGGAGCCAATGGAAAAATGGGGCAACCATACATCGTCTAGCAAAAATCCACACTCTCCACCATCCAAACCTAAATCTCCATGTATCATTTGCAAAGGAGGCCACTATCATCGAGATTGTCCTTGCATCCCATGGATCTTAAGGGACTGGTCTCCTCGTTTGCACAATCTGTTGTCCTCAACCTCTCGCGATCATGTTGAGAGTACACGAAGTCAATGGACAGAAAGGAAGATATAAATTTCCTTGTAGACTGTGTGAAGGCGATCATGCCATCCACCATTGTCCCTTCCTAGACGAAGCTAAAAGATTCTTGGATAACTGTCCTGCTTCACCGCTACGGCTTCCGCATGGATACAAGAAACTCTTAGCGACTCCATCACTACTTCAAAATCCGACTGACACACCTTTGTGGTCGGTCAAAGCATCTATCATTGAATATAAATCCTCTGAGTCCACACCGGACCAAAGTCATTAGGTTGAGATGGCAGTTGACCCAGTCTTGTCTTCAGGAGGTCTACCTTCAGATGATACAGTCACCGAGGAGAGTGAGAATGAAACAGTTCAAATTCTCTTCGTAAACACAGAATTCGATGAACATGGGGGAAATCTACCCATTCCTTTACCACGGGAAGGAAGTTAGTCAGAGGTGTATCCGGCCGTTTACTCGGTCCCACCTCCAAGAAACCTAGTCATTTCCTTCGACTGGAATCTACTAGGCAGACCCCGTCTACCATCTAATGTACCATTCTGAATCATTGTACAAGCTTACAGAATGGTCATGGTTGGTACCATCGTAGATTAAGGGGCTTTTGTGAGTATCCTCTCCTCAAATTCTTGGAAAGTGCTTGGTTCGCCATCGCTTCTGCCTGAGATGCGAAATCTGATAGGCTTCGACAAAGGACCCAGTCAACCATTAGGGATCCTTCGAAATTTACCTATAACTTTGAGAAGGAAAATTGTCTACTTGAATGTAATGATAGTCCAATGACCTTTAGATTAAAATATACTCCTTAGGCATGACTACATTTATAGCATGGGAGCCATTGTCTCCTCACTCTTTCGAGTGATGTGTTTTACGCATGAAGGCAAAGTGGTCCAGCTCATAGACCAGCTTTCATTCCCCAGCTCACACATAACTAATAGTCAAATGCCATCCCTAACTGGTCTTTTTGCGCAAGGAATGTCTCATCAATCTCCAGTCCGTCCACCTGATGAGTGCGAGTGATTCGGTGATTGTGACTGAAACCCAGGGGGCATGCACCCTCGTTTGCTTCAGTAGGAAAACCCCAGTTATAAGGTGGGTTTCCGCATAGGAATATGACTAGTCTGACACACCCGTCCATTTAGGAAAATTGGGTTAGACTGGAATAAGATACCTCCATTAGAAGGTATGCCTTTCCCAACAGAGCAAGTGTTTTGTCTGCAAATTGAAGGGTAAACTAGAAACTCTACTTCATTATACATGGGGACTTGCAAACGTTTTGTACACAAGTGAAAAGCGACCAACATAACTCTAACCTTGTCGTTTTACTGAATTCAACTTCTTAAGTTAGGTGATTGGTCTGATCAACCATTCACCTTCGCAAATGCAAAGTAAAGGAGATGTTTCCCACCAAGGTAAAGCAGATGTTTCCCTCCAAGAAGCTATCCTACCTAACCTTAGTAGTTCTTTAACCCCTAGGATAGTAGTTGGTCATTCTTAGCTTACATGCAGAAGGCTCCAGAGCAAAGTTTCGAATGGGGCAAGCTCCCTAGAAAATGAATCTATCGATGAGACATCCTTATTATACGACTGGCACGAGCAGTTTTACACGAAGTTCAAGCTCGTTAAAGAAATAAACCTAGCAATGAGCATATGTTCCACCAAAGTTTAAGCTCATTAAAAAATGATCCCACCTTCGGTAAATAAACATTGCGATCGCATTATCATCAACTTTTCAGCCTTGGTTGTGTTCTTACCATCACCTCCAGTCTATTTTAGCCGATCATACGCCTCTATTTGATCATTTACCCATTTTGAGGAACAACTGCAATGAGCGATTCTGTTAGCCATCTTCTTTACACTGCCATGATTGGAGAGTTTGATTGGAAAGTTCCAAACCTTACCTGGAACCAGATGCTACCCGAAAATATCACTCATTCCTTAAAAAAGGAGTCTGCTTTATGATCTTTTCATCTGACTCATAAAATATGAAAAGATTGTCGAGAAATTGGCCTCTCCAGCTTGTTAAAATGATCAGAAGTGTCATGCCTCCTCTAGATTTTAATCTTTTTAGACCTGAGGGATTATTACACAAAAAGATGAAGTACTTGTCTTGTTCGGCTCGTCAAAACTATCGAAAAGTCATCCCTTTCGTATTATTTTACATCTTTTCGGACTTAAGGGATTACATGACAAAAAAGGAATCATGGAGTTTTCTTTCCATCCCTTTTCAGACTCTCTAAAACTGGAAAAGAATCGAGTTATATTTGTCGTTAAACTCGTTAAAACCAATAGTGACAAACTTGTCCATCCAGACAAGAACGAGTTCCACTGTCACTAGGCTGGTTAAAACATAGTGACAGGTTTGACAAAAATAAAGATGTACTGGTCAGCAATGACTAGGAAAAATTGGGAAGAGTACTTGAAGAAACTTCATTGCTAGCAAGTCTCTCTTGAACATGACACTTTCACTCCATCACCGTGATTGAGTAGGGTTGGGTTATTCCGTTCACCGGACATATTACCATTGGTCCACCGTACCATCCATTTTTGGGGTTAGCGTTACCAATCCATTTCAGTGTTCCTGATATGTTCAAGAGAGGTTGCTCATAGAATTCACCAACCCAGCTTGTGTCTCATCCGCTGCAATACCTTCACCGTTCATTCTTTCATGACCGCCACCCTAAAACCTGTATCATCAGATCGTTTTCACCTCCACAAAATCATTTGCTCTGTTTCATGTCATAGATGTGGGATTCATTAATGCCCTCGTACGACGGGTCACTTCTTTTCGACATCAACTCATTACCCAAGAAGTCAACCTAGGAACAACCCTTTCAGTACTTTGAAGCTTGCATGCCTCAATGGCAAGTTTCTCAGTTCTACTGACAGGTTTACATCAATGGCCTTCGACCGAAATATTTTGCATGGTGTTCGACGCCAAGTTCCATTTTCACACCACGTGAATTGTACTGTCATACCTTGACGACCATCATCATTATCTGCAATTCCTCTCGTGCCTGTTAATAGTTTACATCATTGGTTGGTAATCAGGTGATGTATTTCCATGTTCGACTCCAGAACATCTTTTCACATGGATTAACTTGTACTTCGGGTGAAGATTAAACAAGTTTTGAAGACCCCAGATCTAGTTTCATCCGTTCGGGCTGTGATATATTCATGAAAATAAAGACATCAAATGTACATCATTGTAGCACAGATAATCATCCAAGCCAAAGGATGATGGCGCTACTAGAATCATCAATCTGCCACATAGACGGTTGTCTGTCCTATGTACATGAGAATGAATTTATAAAGTTGAGCATGGGAATGCCCGCCTCAGCTAGATTATGAAAATATTATGAAGATAATCTATTGTGTTATATCTTATTACAGGTCACCTTCCAGTTCGAAAAACCTCAAATACTCATGATAAAGCATTTCACCTGACATCAAAAAGATTTACGACCTCATGCTTTAGGGGGCAACTGTTATACACATATTTGGGCACTGCAACCCCAATCACATATGCCCATAATCCAAGGGCTTCTAAGTCCCTAGAAGTGTTGCTTCATACCCTAAAGGAGCAAGGTCAGCTGATTACATCATCTCCGAGAAGTTCTCCATGAAAAACTACTTAGAACTGGTCAAAATTGGACCATACAGACTGCTCAGTGCTAAGGGCATGATGCATCTCACCTGCCACATGCAAAAAGTGCAATGCATACTGGAAATCCCTTTTGTAGGGTGCTATGAGCGAGAGTAGACAATGGTAGAGATAGTTTGCAAGGTGGATGATCATGGAATCTTCCACAAACTTCTCCTGTGACAATTGCCTCTCTGAATTTTCCCAGGGATGAGTAATAGATCATGAAATCTCCAAGTGGAATTGATAAGTATCAGAGAGAGGATACTAATCAAAATACTAGAAGCTGACTCACCCACCTACAAACATCTATACATGGATCCGTCATCCCAGAGGCCAAGAGGCTGGAATCTTTTATTTTGTAAGGAAGTATTGTTGGTTTCTTTGTGGAACATCATATTGTTGGGGGATCTAAGCTTTTCATGAGGTGAAGAAGGGCTTTCATGCTGGGATGATGACATTGGGTCAGATCAATGGGTTGTAATCCTCTCTTCTACTCTTTCTATAAATAAAGCTATTTAAGTTTTCCTCCATATTCTTGTATATCTGAGTTGATATATGCATTTGTGTGGTCAATATATATCTAGTCCTATATTGTTTATGATTGTAGATCTCTATGCTTTGATGGTATTATGCTACTTTGACCCTACATGTGTTATTTCAAGTGGGACAAGCGAGGAAGGAGTGGAAAAGATCTATCAAAGGGGAGAGGAAACAAGCAAGGAGCCAAGTGGAAGTTTGAGGTTGGTACTCTCTGCTTCTCTCTCATCTACTTCTCATAAAGGAAAATGCAAGTAACTTTAGTTTGTTTGTTTCTAAGATAGCTACCTGTCTTAGTGGGACTAGCAGCTCTGAATGGACACTAGATTTCCTGATAACAGTCCACCATTCATCGATGCCAACTGTACTGCATAGCTCTAGAATAGCAGTTGTGAAAATGAAAATGAAATATAATATGAAGAACACACTTGAAAAGTTTCTAATGTGCAGATCACAATAAATATAAAAATTAGGGGAAAATGTGAAGCATTGTATTAGAACAAAATCCAAAAAAAATCTAAAAGACATGTTGCATTAGAGGTGAGTAAATCTTGACAAGATTAAGGTCAGTAAGGGTTGAGAATCTTACCTTAGGAATGATAAAATTCAATGTAAGAGGACAAACAACTGGTAGGGTACAATATGCAACCAGTGGGAGGGATGTGAGGGAATAAACTATAGTATTCATGTATGCCACCCTCTGCAATTGGTTTAGCCATACCAAATTGGACAATGCCTGCTCAGTAAAATTTCAATAGAACCAAGGGCCCATCAGAGCACTGGATTCAAACAATCTAAAATATTGATTGGTGTAGATCCATGGAATGCAAGATGTGTAGACATGCAGTATATTGAAATCCAACCTTGAGCATGCATTTTAAACCCAGTCAAAATATCTTCTGTGACAGAACCATAAATCCAGCCAATCTGTATAAAATATGAGAACCCATTCATTTTAGATCTTTGCTTCAAGAATAGTTGCCTGGTGCTTGGTTGCCTAAACAAAATGTTGCCTTATTCTGAAGATAACTTATGCACATTCAGGAAAAATGTTTATACAACTTTACTATAGAAAAAACTAATTCAATGAATTAAAAAAGATCCACAACAACATCAAATAGATGCATATTCACCTCTACTCATACCTCTTTTCCCCATTCTGACTTGTCTTCATATCCACAGCTGGTAACATGAATGGCTTCTTTCAATAAAGAAGTAGGATTCACAGATTGTGGAAGACTACAATTTTCCATGAGGGTAGACTGAATAAACACTGGTGATTGACCAAATCTTTTCTATAAGCTCCTTTAGGACATGAGCAATGATTTCTCATCATCAAATACTACAATATGCAATTTCAAATAAGGTTGAGGGCGAACAAGTTTTAAGGGTAAATGAGTTGTCAAAAAATACAAAGCACTAGTTTGGTAAAGGACTCACCTTCAATACCCTCTTCTATGTCTTCCAAACTAAGGATGGGTATAGTAGATTCAATTTGGTTGGTTCTCTTCTTATCGTCATCATACCTTTTGTTTGATTTTCTACTCTTCTTTCTAGATCCCCAACAACATCTCAGAAAACATATTGGTTCAAGATCCTTCTCAGTGTGAACAAGATCGTAACCATAGATTGTTTGTCTATTAAAACAACGTACTGTACCGACATAAATAAGCCCTTGGATACCATAAAAACCTCTGAAGGTGATCTAAAATGATTTCAAAATTAATATGCTAGGATGAAATTATATGAAAATTTTATAATTGCATATAAGAAAAACTTTTGGGTGTTGATCAATGATTACATCAAAGAACACAGTGTTACGATTAGGATATCGATCATGTCGACCTCTGAGAAAAATTTACATAGAAATTTTATTTGGATTTAAACAGGAATGCAACAAATTACAAATATAACCATACATATAAAGATGTAGTAAAATAATACCTCATTCCATTACTGCAAAATATTGAAATATGCTTACAAACATAACTGAAAATAAACTAGCTAGGCTGATGGTAGCTTATCTCTGAGAAGGGATGTGGTGGCTACATGCCTCTGAACTATCTTACAATGAGGCTCAAAGGCCTATTTATTGTTTAGAAAAAATGGAAAACCCTAAAAATCCAAAAATCTAGCCCTAGGAGATGAAACGCCAAATTGTGGGCTCTGTTTGGGTAAATTGGTACATCATCTTCTTAGGTTTGTAATTTTAGCATGCGATATTCGTTTGACACGCACAATACCTCATTAGAAAGATCTATCTGAGGACTACAACTTTGCAAAGAGAAACATGGGTCCATTGACCCATGTGTCTCCCAGTTTTCCCAAAAAACATCGTTTTGTGCCTCAAAAATTGCTCTCGAAGTTCAGGACTCGAAAAAATGCTAAAAATAGTAAATTGGGCTACAAGTAAGGAAACTGAAAAAATGAAAGAGACATTTATGGGGGTCCAAGTGGGATAGGTGGGTGGATACCAACATCGACCTGGATCATTCCTCCCCCCTTAGGAAGGAATGGTCCCCATTTCGTTGAGTTCCTCCTTGAGATGAAGAAACTTTTACTGAGCTGGGTCCCTGGTGAGCTATTCTCTAACCTCTAATGTGTCTAGTAATGGCGAGAAGCTTGGTCGAGGGTGGTCCACATTGAACAATTGGTGCAAGCGAAGGAATGGGGGAATGTTGTTCTCCAAAGCATTGTTTCCCACATCCTTGATACTGGTCTAAGAACCATATCAAAGTGGTTTGAGCTTCTAATGGGCTCTTGTAAGGTGCTCTTTCTGCAAATGTAGCTAGAATTTATCGCCCACTTGAAACTTGTACTTGGCATTTTCCAGAATGGAGTGGCGATAGATCGACCTGTTGGGTACCTAATAGTGAAATGGTGTCCATGTGGGCGAGGACAAGATGTTCTTGTATTCTTTCATGACCGTATCCCTTTGCTGCTACTACTGTGTGGAGGAACACTTCTTGAGGGTCATGGATGTGGCAATGATTTTCCCCTTTCTTTGGGAGCAGACTAGACAGAAAATGAATTTCCTAATCTGGGAGATGAACTTGCTGCATTTTTTAACAGTGATCAAAGAGGTGGTGGTAGGTGGGGCTACCTCGAGTATCTCGTATAATGAATTACCCAAAGAAATAATAACAGCGTGAGGCCTTGACTCATACACAACATGTCACCTCCATAAGTATGGTTGGCCTAATAGTACATCACAAACATCAAGAGGTGCAACATCACACAATACCTCATTTGTGAAGGGCTTGATTCTGTAGGGAAGGCGACATTACTGGTGGACTCGGACATCTCGTCCTTGGTGAAGCCACATGATGCTATACTGTTGTGGGTGTGGTATGGTTGGTAGTCCCAGCCACTTCACACCCTCTGCTTAAATGAGGTTCTTTTGGCTGCCAATGTCGATAATGAATTGCAGCGAAAAACCCTTCACGCACATTTCTGAGTGGAAAAGCCGCTCCCCTTGCTCTAGATCTTCATGCTTATTCCTCTAGATCTTGGCAGTGGCAACAATGGAGTTTGTCTACACGTCAATGATCTACTTCCCTTTTCCATTCCCCTTATCAAGTTTTGACTCAGGGTCAGAGCATGCATCTGATTCTGAAGCCTTCAACATGGCCACTAGCGGTTTCTTGGTCTGACACTCACTTTTGTTGTGAGTGGGGCTCTTATGGAACTCACACCAATTTCTTGTGTCCTTCTCTACCTTCGTGGTGTTGTTATTTTCTTATAGCTTCAATGGGTTGTCTTTGGTCACCATGCCTTGGCTTTTTCCTTTTTTCTTCAGATTCGTAGATCCAAAGTCTCGCTTCTTTTCTTGAAACTTCTGCTCGATTTTTACAGTGTATCAATATGCCATGTCAAGTGAGGATATGTTTAGGAACTCCATCTCGTCCTGGATGTATCTATGTAGGCAACCACGATATTTGCGTACCAAATGCAACTCACAATCCTTGATACCCAACTATGTGCGAAGGGTATGAAAAATGTTTTTGAACTCCGGTACATCTTGGTCCCTTCCTTGCCACAGTGTGGTCCACTTTATGTATTTGTCCTAATACGTTTTGACAAGGTAGTACTTCTCCTTGATGGCATCCTAGAATGAATTCCAAGTGGGTGTGGCTGAAAATAGTGAGGCTGTACATTCATCCTTCTACTTGCAGTAGGTTTCGCATGAGTCCTTGACGTGGGGGGCTGGTTTGAGAAGAGCGAAAATAATCTTTCCGAATTGGAAAAATCATGAACAGAAAAATACCCTTCTAGCAGATTTAACCATTTTCCGAGGACATCTACATTTATCTAATCCTAAAATATGGGGATTTCAATGTTAGCTTGCACCTTAAAGGGTGTGGTGTTTCCAAAGTAGTTTTTGAAAGCCGATGCATCACCCCTGGGTAGTCGTTGAAGGATCTGGCCAAAGTTTTCCATCACTGAATTCCTTTGTCGCATGAGGGCTTCTTTGAGCAAGATTTTCATAGGATCTCCTGCCCCCTTGTCTTTCCTTTCATCCAGTATGGGAGGCCATCAAGATTTGTGGGGTTGGTCTTGCAAAGGTTCAACTAGTTCAAGCCCTAACTCCTTATATCCCGACCTCGTTGGGGACATGTAGAGAAAAACTTAGAAAGGGAAGACTGCTCTCGTACCACTAATCCTGATTTAAATAGCAATGCAACAAATTATATATATAACCATACATATAGAGATGCAACAGAAAGAATACTTGTTTTCATCACTGTAAAATACTGAAATATGCTTACAAAGAGGAATGGTAAAAAACTAGTTAGGGCGATGGTAGCTTATCTTGTAGAGGTGACATGGTGGCTACATGCCTCTGAACTATCTTACAATGAGGCTCAAAGGCTTATTTATTGCTGAGAAACAATGGAAAACCCTAAACATCCAAAAACCTAAGCCTAGGAGATGAAACACCAAACTGTGGGCCTTGTTCGGGTAAATTCATAAATCAACTTCCTAGGGTCGTAACTTTGGCATAGGAGCTCCATTTGTTGCACACAATACCTCATTAGAAAGATCTATCTGACGAATACAACTTTGGGAAACACAACATGTTGAACTTAGTTTTCCCAAAAAATGTCTTTTACGGACTCAAAAATGGCTTCGGAAGTTCAAGACTCAAAAAACTGCTAAAAATAGTAAATTGTGCTACAATTAGGGAAACTGAAAAATGAAAATAGACAATTGTGGGGGTCCAAGTGGGATAGGTGGGTGGCCACCAACATCCACCTAGATCACATGTTTTCTTCCCAAGAACTGGATCCATCAGAAACCACACTGCCTCACGAATAGATATTTTATTGTTTATATAATGATCGCAATCAACGTTCAACCGAAAGAGGCGATTTGTAAGGACAACAAAAACTGGGACCTAAGTGGAGAAATGGATAACAATCATCAGTTTCAGCATAATAATTAATGAATTTCATATGAGGAAATCAACACAAAAAGAGAGATGTGTACATAGCTAGGAATATACCAATGTATTCATTTCACTGACTTTGTTGTGATGTTGGAAACCAAGCCTCTTTTCATGGGATACATAAACTAATTATGGCAATTCATTGCAAAAATTGTGAACTCCCCTTGATTAAGTGACTAATGGTGGCTGCAAATAATTTTCAAATGGTGTTCCAGTAACAACCTTTTTATTTTCTTTTGTAAGCTCACGATTTGTCAATGATGTACTACATTTTCTTCCAAATAACGTGTACAAGCAACGAGATATATCATGGCCCTAAGTATGTCCAAGCATCTTCAGTGGTGTGTCCAAGGATTCCATCCTCTATTCTAGTGCAGGTGATGACAAATTCTATGAAACAAATTGTTTACTTATCTCCTTCAAAGAAAAAATGTCATACATACAGTGCAGCAACTATGTGGTATGTTCCTTAAGATGAATCTGATAAAGAAGATGGAAATATATGAAGTTGATACATAATTTAGCTTACCTTTTCAGTATCCTTTGCTACTGTTTGATTTTCTTTGTGTAGATTTTGTAGCTTCCATAAACTAAGTTGTGCCACCAGCTCACCACGACTCTCCTTCAATGAACTATGAGTAACCTCATCACTTCATATGGATTTCCTTGGCCTGTAAATAGAAATGGTATCTCTGGCTTTCTCTATGCTTCCATTACATTTTGAATTCATCAACCTTATAGAAGGTGTAGCATAGAATGACTCTGGAAGTTGTCCTTGTAAGTCTAATTTCAAAGTTTGCAATCTATTGCTCAAAGTCAGTATTCTGCCTACAAGTTTGGTGTTTTTTGAATCCTCTTTACTAGGAACATTCATATTAGCCAAGATAGTACAACCCTCAACTACTTCTCTAGATTCTACAGGATTTTCTATTAGGAGAATACTTTCAGAATGCTCTGTCCCTTCCAAAACCATACCATCCTTCTCCTTGACAGACACATGGTCTCCAAGTGGGACATGCAGCGACAAATATTCAATCTCTAGTGTCAAATCATTTTCTATAAGCTCAAGCCTTTTCATTGGGGCATCATATTCTGGTCCCTCAGCATGTTCAAACTTCCTCAATGGCTTATCTAGGGAAGGTTATTGATTGCACACATCCTTGCCTTCTAGAAGAGATTCATTCATACTTAAAAAAGGGGATATATTGTAACATTTTCTAAGTTCTGAACTTTTGGATGGAATACCAATGTCCAAGCCAAATAAGGTGCTTAAACAAGGAGATATATTATATCCCTCTGTAACCTCAAGGATCCTCAATGGAGTATCCAATTGGGAAGGTTCCTGATTGCTCACCACAATTTGTATATTTTCTCCAACTTTGAAATTTTGCGTTTCTTGAGCTTCCTGGCCATTATTTCCCTTAATTTTGGCAGGGTCAATGAATCCCTCATGTTTTCCATTATTGTCCATATCAAACAATTGTTCTCTATTTGTACTTGCATCAGTTATGCCATCAATAATAAAAATACTTTCCTGGCATCCTCCATCTTCAACTTCATTCTTTTCCACAACTATATTATATCCCTCTGTAACCTCGAGGGTCTTCAAAGTATTATGCAATTGGTAAAGTTCCTGCTTGCATGCAGCTTCTGTAACAACCTCTGAGATATTTTTTGGAAGAGAATCATCAATACCTGAACAAAATAATGCATCATTACTCTCCATAAGCTTGGGCTTATCTAATGGATCACTAAAGTCCAGTTGAAACAAATAATTCAAACAAGGAGATATATCAATTCCTTTTGTAAGCATAGTCATCTTCAATGGAGTATCCATGTTAGAAGGTTCTTGGTTGCTAGCCACTGTGTCTACTTTCATAAGTTGTATATTTTCTCCAACTTTGAATTCTTGTGTCTCTACAACTCCATTCTATATAGATTATTCTTCCTGGTCATCCTCTTTTCCCTAAACTTTGTCAGTGGTAATGAACCCCTCATGGTTTCCATGGCTGTCCATATCAAATAATTTTTCTTTAATTGGAATTGCATCAGTTATGCCATGAACGATACTAATGCTTTCTTGATATGCTTCATCTTCAACTTCATTCTTTTCCACAGATACAATAATCGTCCTAATTGACAATATTGAAAGAAGTCAAGACTCTAAGATAACATTCATTTATGCCTGCTAGATAATTGAGTCTAAAATAATTCTAAGAAAACCAGGGTTATGGAAACAATTTTGAAAAGGCTGCCATTGGCAGATTTGAAATAATTGTCAGATGGAAAATCTGTGAAAAATACTCAGAAGTGACTCCACCTCATCTAATAGTAATCTCAAGTGGTCAACGACTATTTTAGTTCAACATAGAGTACCATGCATAAATTTATTAGGTTAAGGCTTTTGGAAAAGAAAAAACAAAACTAAGTTGCATTGATAATGATTCAACGGGATGAGATTAATTCAAGTGGGTTGAGTTGAAAGGTAAAATAATATAGAAAATAAAATTGAGCTATAAACAAATTCAAGCAATACATGCTTGAAAACTATTTCAAAGTTGTTTTCATGCTGCAAAGATCTATGTAAAGAATGAAGCAAAAATATTTAAAACCTACATTAAAAAGGTGGATTACTTTATAACCATTTTCCTTATTGAGTAAACCATAAAAACCAAAGCGAAAATATTGGCATATATCTCTGTCACAGAGATATAATCAACTTCATACAAAAGTAAACCTTAAATAAAATATAGAAATCCTAATACGAAATGGTTACTAGTCTAACCACAAACTTCTAGAAATCAGCATAAGGGCATTTGAAGTTTGAACATAATTGCTTGCTATCCAAAATATTAATCGCAAGAAGTAGCTAAATTGCGATAAAGGCCAAGGAAGCAAGAGCATGTGTAGATTTCAGTGAGAAATGATTTAACATAAAAACTTAAATGCCTATTAAAATACAAGCATTGTCCTTAATGAGTCAACCACGGAAGCCAAAGCCAGAACATTGCAATAGATCTTTGTCAGAAATGAATTGCACATGATCTGGGGAGAAATATTGAAACTCCCCATAAACCTTCCAAATGGAATTACAATTACAATTACAATTAAATCCATACATGCTAAATTGATTGTAAATAGTAGCCCATACAGTCAAATTTTAGGTCCCAATTCCAACCACAGATGCAGCTAAGGAGAATGACAATGCAGTTTTCTCAGAAGTTATTAGACACTATATCGTCTGACCATTTGTGAGAAGAGGAATTAGAGTCTGAGGATCTTCTCTTGAAGAGGTAATCGAATCTATGCCCTCCCATCGCCCATGCATCTAACACTGCGTCATCACTTCTACCCTTTGTTTCCTATCATCTCTTCCACCACGAGTATAATTGAACTCATTCTCCAAATCATCAACATCATCTTCTTCCTCATCACCTTCCACTCTTGGACTCCCTATGGAAAAACACCGAATATCAAATACATCTATTAGTTACTACCGAGACACTACTAAGCAGACAACAAACTGGACTAAAATGCCCATAATCATTTGTGCAATATATCCTTTGTGCAATGTGGGGCTTCCATGACTTGTTAAACACCAAAAGAACAAAAATATATATGCTGACCTTTTTGTCTCTTGTATCTGGTCTTGCATTGAGGACAAGACTTGTTTCCATCCTTTTTCTCATATTCATAGCATGGCCTACAAATTGGGAATCCACACCCCTTGCACGCCACAAAGAGCTCCCCATTTGCTGCCACACCAACATTATTTCCACAGATCTTGCATAATTGGCTACTCAAGTGCTTCAGAGGCTTCACTTGCACATCAATAAACACCTCATCTCAGTTACACAAACCAAACAAACAAAAGTTGAAAAATAAAATCTACAACTTGGGCCACTCTTCTCTGCGTTGCTCTGTTGAATCAGAGAGACCATTGATAACCTAACATAGGATCACGTTAGGGTTTTCACCTAGTCAGCCATTCATCAATATTTAAGTCATGGGATCTGAGTGTATAAATACTATAAGCTTTCATCGTATTATCATTATTAATGAATACCAAAAGAGAAGGCCAATTAAGTTGTCTTGTGTGCTCATGATAATTTGTTCCATTTTGATTAAATTGCATTGTCAGCTTATTTTGTTTATTTCTATGTTGTTTTAAGTCTCAGATTAGTTCATATTGGACTTTTGGGAACCCAACCGCCATAATTTTTTGAAGGTATTATCAGACCAAAAATCAGCAATGTCATTTCTCAATTGCACTCCCAAGCCTAATCCCCATCAGGGATTCTCTAGAACAAGTTATAATGTAGGATTGTTTTCAACTGAAAATACGAAATGGGTACTTTGATAAAACTAAAATGAAATGTCCCAAGTTAATATATTTTCAGATCCAGATCCAAAATTTTCCATCCAGCATTACCTCTGGTTAATACCCAACCTAAGAACTAGATAATCTCCCGATCTGAATTCTTTTGTTTCATGCAATCTCAGGCAATGTTTCAAAACAATTTGCAGCGGTGGGCATAACCCATATCCACATTGCGGTCAACACCCCCGCTCTACACCAAACTATGCATAACCCTAAGACCCCTTCTATTCCTAATACCACTTCATAAAATGAACCAAAAATATGTCTCGCGCTTCTCTTGAATTAGAAAAACAATTGGAAAACCCATAAATTTTAGGCTCTTCGCTTGCGGGTCCACAAAACCAACTCCTTAATGATTTTATATATGATTATTGAGATTAATTATAACTTTAATTTACATGTTTTAAGAAAATATAGTATAAATTTGGTAATTATTATTTTTAAAAAAATTAAAATTATAATATTATGTTTTATTTTTTATTCTAAATTATGATTATAGTTAATATATGAAAAGTTAACTCATTTGAATTTTATGAATTAAGTCATAATTTTGATTAATATGGGATAATTAGACATAAAATAAAATAAAAAATAAGTCATGCTTTTTCTTTTCTTCAATCATTCTTTTACTAAATATGTCATATTTTCAATCATGTTTTTACCAAACCTTTCATATTTTCAATTATGTTTTCACCAAACATCCCATATTTGTATTTGAGATTTATTGGAAGACACATTTTTGAGTTTAGCTCATAGCCCTAACTAATGTTTTATATTTGCATGTATAATCTTCTTGTAAAGTTGTGAACACCTTATCCGATTAATTTTAGGTTGTAATTTTAGTTAGGACACTCTACTTGTGTATTAAATTTTTTAAGGATATACACAATATCTTCTTCATTTTGGACCATAATGATCATTAATATGTAAAATTTACATAAAACCCTACTAAGTAAAAAAACCCATGCTAAAAACACTTACCGTAATCTTGTTTTAGGTTACAACCCTAGGTAACACATTGGCATTGAATATAAAACATCTTTGTAAATTTATATAAAAAATCTTAATTAATATAAAAAATTTATAAAACTCCATTATTAAAAAAATTATAATAGTTCTTTATTTTTAAGTCACAACGCTAACCAACACATTAGAATGTAATATAAAATTTCATTATAAATTCATTTGCAAAATTGGTGGAGAGGATAACATCCCAGCATGCCAATTACTAGGTCGTTCTACTAGGAGAGAAAGAGATTTGAAATCAAGACCCCTTCCTAAATAAAGTTATGTTTAACTAAGTGAGCTAGTGCCAATTGTAAGACAATAGAATAAGGACTCGACCAATTAAGTTAACTCTCAAGGTTAACTGAGTGGTTAAGACGGGACATTACCTCCCTCTCCACTTAAGTTCAATTCCTCGAAATGACATGTTAAGCATGTTGAGATGAGGTTAGAGGAATACATGGCTCTAGGGAGTTACTCTGTTTGTGGTCAAACAAGATGTCTCAACTCTTTCTAAGTCATATATCCCTGACATATTTGTCTTATAGGTAGATCGGATATACTCTTAGTGGTATAGTGGCAGTTGGAAGGTTTAATCCTAGGGCTAGCCTAGATAACACCAATGAGTTATTGGTCCACCATGGTAGAAAGAAAAATAAGCTGCATCATTACGAATTACCCTTGATCAAGGTGAGAGTTGAGAGGAGGGGAATGGTGGGATTTGCATCGCCGCCACAAAATTATTGAACATACAGTGAGGTTGGTGGCATGGCTTCCCCCACAAAAACCTTAGCATGCATAAGATGTCAAGGCAATTAAGTCACATAGGGAGAGGGTATTTTGTGTATTTGTATTTGAATATGTAAAGTTTTATAGCAACTACAAAACTTATTTCCTCCATAGGTTGTCGGTGGCGAAGGTATCTCTCTAGGGAAGTTCTTAGAAATGGATGTTCAACCCAGGCTGAGTAAGATGAAAGTGTGACACCTCCTCTCCTTCTCAATCCTTCCTCGTATGTTCATATTGGCTTCCCTACGAATTCAATACTTTTTGTGATATATATGTTTTGAATATGGTTGGGGATCATCGGTCTAGACACGACATTATGGACTAATGTAGAGTTTCGCCCTCCAATGAATGGATGGGATGGGGTTCACCCTCTTTCCTACATATCAAGGGTTGGGATGCCTCTCGATAGGAAGCCCCAGACTAATTTTAGTAATCTCGACTACCCAAGAGCTTGGAAACCTTGGGATATGGATACTTCCCATTTTTTTATAGAAGAAAAGATAGAGCCTTACGTTTCTAACTTTACTTCCATGCAATTTTTGAGAAATGAAATCTTTTACTGGTTTATGGGTGATATTTCTTATTCTCATGAGGAATTCATGCACCAGACATAAAAGAACCTTCAACAGAATTGGGCTGGGTTTGTAATTCAAATCCATGAATATAATGACGATATGTTCCTTAGACTGAGGTTTAATGGTTTTCTTTGTCATTTTTATTTTCCTGTAGACCTTGCAGGCTCCTTAATTAGAGTAATTTTTGGGCTCATCCATCCTGGGCATCCTCCCAATCAAATTTGTGTTGTTCGCATTGCAAGACTTGTAAGTCATAGCCCTGCCTTATTGGTACATTTTAATTCTCCATACAACAATAATCAATCAAATTTCATGGCTCACCGAACCACACACTAAGGTCGCACTCATAATGCAAGTCAGGGGTGAGGTCAAAGCTGAGGCCGTGGGAGTGGGAAATCTTGTGCTAACAGACTTCGAGAATATGGGACTAGAACTTGATTCATATTAGCAACTTCCAGAGCATACAAAACTAACACTCACCCCTGTTCCCATCAAACGATTGATGAATGGGAAGTAAAGGTTGTTAACCAGGTCAACGACTAGTATTGGAGGAGTTGGGGGACATGATTCCAGACCTGGGTCATACCCGTGGTCGCTGCTCTTAGTACCAACGATCTTTATTTATATTTTTGTTGGTTAAGTCCCTTCTAGTGAAGGATTTGATAATTATTATTACAAGCATGTCAGATCCTATAGATGAAATTCAAGAAGTTCATAAGGAATTTTAGTTAATTCAACACCTAATCCAAAAACAAAATGCTTTCCTTGCATGCATAGAGAAACATATCCCTTGCTTTCCTGAAACTGAGTTGTCAAGATCCAACGCCAAATACCTCACACTATTTAAATCTTTCAATGATTAGCTTGGGCCTTATATGAGTATGGTTATTTTGTTGTTTCAGTATAGTCGTAGTAAAGATTAAAGAAATATTAATAATATTTGATACCAACTAATATAAAAACCAAACTCATGGAGTTATGTACTTTATGGTATTTACAAGTATTATTACACCAGAATGTCACAACTAATCACCAATGAACTTATTTTACCAAGGCCTCTTATGATTGTGGTAAGAACTTAGTGGGAAGAATTAAAGTGGAACTTCAAAGTTTAATTTGTTTTATTGTGCGTAGGTTAGGTGTGACTAGGTTAGGTAGGAGGTGTCATCTGAGATCCTAACAAAAATATCAATGGATTTGACCAAACAACTCTCTTTCACTAGGTTTCCAAATTGAGGCCCTAAATTTTGTCGAGGCCTAGTTAAACCCTAGCACTCCATCACAAACTTTTCGACTTGTCAACATCAACTTTAATGTTCATAGGAAGATATTGTTGCAGTAGTAGATGAAGAGATGACCATGGGAGGGAAACAAATGGTTTTAAGAAACAAAGAATTGATACCTAGTAACATATTTAATTATATATATCCAGTTGCCACATATGGACAATCACAATCTAAAGATTAAAGAAATATTAATAATATTTGATACTGAATAATACAAAAACCAAAGTCATGGAGTTATGTACTTTATGGTATGTACAAGCATTATTACACCAGAATGTCATGACTAATCACCAACGGACTTATTTTACCAAGGTCCCTTAAGATTGTGGTAAAAACTTAGTGGGAATAATTAAAGTGAAACTTAAAAGTTTAATTTTCTTTACTGTGACTAGGTTATGTGTGATTAGGTTAGGTAGGAGGTGACATCTGGATCAAAATAGAAATATCAATGGATTTGACCAAACAACTATCTCTTTCACTAGGTTTCTTGATTGAGGTCCTAAATTTCATCGAGAAGTACTTAAACCCTAGTAGCCCATTAAAAACTTTCGAACCTGTCATCATCGAATCTGATGTTCAGAGCCTCTAGGAAAACATAATGGTATTTCGCCAAGAACTACAAATTTCAGGGGCACTTTTGGGGAACGTGTATGGTAATGCTAAAGACCTATCAATAGTTCAGTAAGGAAAGGCTCAAATCTCTCCTAATTCCATTGTTGGCTCATTAGGTTTTCCCTCTTGTTTCGGTCATGGCATAGGGCATGAAGGCAGATCGCCGAACCTAGGTCTTCCTTGCACTGAGGATCTGCCAAGCGTTAACCCTCAAGACACAACCATGCCCTTTGAAGATGGTTCGATGACAGGCTAAAAGAAGAAGGCAAGGAAGGTAAAATGTCCCAAGGTAAAAGATAGGAACCAATCATTAATACTACGGGAGGATATCGGATTAGATGAATTTATGTCTATAGTTGAAAGGATTTTGGTCAAAAGAATTAGAGGCATGCACTACATGTAACGCATCTGAGGAGGTGGGTGGAGGAGAATTTGGAACACATTCTAGATGCACTTCCATCTTTATGAACCATGCCCAAAGGATGGTTTTCTTTCAAATTTAGGAAAGAGGGACATGTGAATTGGGTTCTCTCGCATTACTGGAACATAAAAATGCCCCTTGTGTATTTGAAAAGGTGCAATACCCTCTTTGATGTTGAGCGAGAACAACTAGGTGCAGGGCCAATATGATTAAGGCTCCCCAACCTCCCCGTTCAACATTAGATGGAAGAGGTCTTTGAGTGTATAAGGGATGACCTCAATGCTTACCTTGACTTTGACAGATCATACTTGGAGACGTAGGAAATGTCTTATGCCAGGGTCACTGTCTATCTCGACACTAGGGATGGATTGGTGGCAAATATGATACTCCACTACCTAGGATATTTTTGCAACCAAATATTGGATTATGAAGGGAAATCATTTTGATGGCGATGCTACTACAAAGCCAACCATGTTTACAAAGAATGCTCCTTGTTAGAATATATACTTATTTTATATATAACTAAGGATTAATACAAAACATAACACAAGGTAACCCTTAAAAGACATGATACAAAATAACCCTCCCCTGTGCATTGTTCCTGCAACATATCACCCACAACTAGCTTGCCCAAGCAAATGAGAGGACCAACTGGACTCAATGCAACAACTAGTTCATCAAATTGTTACTGAAAATGTCTAAATGAGAGAATAGGTAGAGCAGTCATAACAACATAATAAGAGACAAAATACATATGAGCTATCCTTTATACTTCAGTAGGAAATTGTCATGTTTAAAGAAGTAAAGAATAAACTATGAGAACCAATAGATAGGCTAGATACTCTTAAAATTCTCCTCAATTACTAGCTAACAAATTTGATAGTTGCCTACAATCGATTTCATATTCAAAAGGTACTTAATAAGGACTTGCGTTTTAGGGTAAAAATATCTTAGTGATGGGAAGCTAATAATCTTCCCAACACTCCTAGTTCTTCTTGGACCACTCTCTTGGCCATTATGATTCTCACCAAAAATTAAAAAAACATTTGGCCAAGTGTATAGACCATTCCCTTACCTCATAATTGATCACTGGGGTCGATGGATTATGGTTGGTGTCTATACACACAATATAGTTCCACTAGGGTGTCATTTCACTAGTGTCCACTAGGTGTTGAACCTACTAACATGTCAACAAAGTCATGTTCTCCCACTTCCTCTTGACCTTAAAAACATAGCTTATATGGACTAAAAAGAAACCTAGGATAGGTTCATAAAAAAGAACTACAATTCTTGGTCTCCCACCCTCCTGTAGTTTTAAGGAGACTCATGGCCCAATTTTTGATAGCTAAAATCGTAGTTTTGACAAAATAACTACTGTAGGGATTGGTTAAACTAAGTATACCCATAAATTTGGAAATCAAGGGAATGAATATGAACACATAATTGCGTATTAACCATGCACATAATAATGAATAGAATATCATAGGCACACTTTAAAATTCATGTGCATACATGACACTGTTCTAATCACAAAGACACAGTGAGCATGAAAACTAAGACAGTCATTTACATTTACAAACATGTAAGATATTGCACCATTCACAATGTAATGAGATTCATCACACTCCATAACGAATTACACATAAACAATGTACACTTATTGATTTGTGTGTCTAATGATGACTGAAAAATGAAGGATGGACTTCAACTCTCCACCCAATTGTTAGTAAGCAACATTGCAATTCTTCTTGCAGCTAATTACCTTGAGATAGATCCAAAGTCTAAGGGGATGCATACTAAGGGAAATTTAAACTTGAGCCTTAATGGCATAAACAAGAGAAGGAGTCCACAACTTAGCTAATTTATCAACTGCTCAACAATAGTAAGCGCCAAAGTGACTCACTCACTGAATGAAATGACATACAAATTGTCTCTAATCATATCAACAAAGATTGAAGGAACAGAAGTGGAATTGATGTTCCGAAAATCTTGAAAAGGAAAATTTGTTGCATTATTCACAGTCGGCTACACCCACAAGATGAAAAGCCCAACAAATCGTTGTTTTTATAAGATAACGTGAATGGTAAGTGAAAATACAACCTCGGTATAGGTGCAAGACAATAGTAGTCTGCAAGCTCGCAGACTTAGGGTGCACTGTGAGAGTCAATTTTGCAGTTGTTAGATAATATTTTCTTAAGTTGATATGTTTGTCTTAATTGTTAATCATCTTAAATGAGTTTCATTTTAAGTGGTCATTGTCTTAACTATAAAGTTGTCTTAAAATAATTTTGTCTTAAACTGTTTTTGTCTTAAAATATTTTTGTCTTAAACTGTTTTGTCTTAAAATATTTTTGTCTCAAATTGTTTTTGTCTTAAACTTAAAGTCTCGTCTTAACATATTTTTGTCTTACACTGTTTTTGTCTTAAATAAAAAGTTTTGGGTTAAAATATTTTTGTCTTAGACTGTTTTTGTCTTAAATATAAAGTTTTTTCTTAAAATGTTTTTGTGTCAAACTATTTTTTTCTTAAATTTTATATTTAAGACAATTCAATTGATATTAAATTTTAATGTAAAATGACTAAAATAAAAAGTGACTTTTTAAGACAAAAAAATTCTTGTGTCTTAAAAAAATGTCTTAAAAGTACCCTTGGTGTAGTAGTGATAAAAGTCCTTAGTGAACATCCAAAATGGATGCAAGTAGATAGTTATACCAATCAAATGATTATCTTTGTCTAACATGACAATTAGGTATTAGTAGTTTTGAAACCAATAGAAACCTTCACCTCTTTTGTACTGATTATCTTTATCTAACATGACAATTAGGTATTAGTAGTTTTGGCACCAATAGAACCATTCACCTCTTTTCTACCTCTCTCCTTCGTCAACAATATTATATCAGATTTTAAATTTTAAAACTTTTTTAGTATTGATCTTATAATTTGTAATGAACAAAAAGATCTTGCAAAAAAAATTGGTAATCATTATTTAAATATCCCTAAAACTTTCAGGGTGCAACACCATACCTTCCAAGTTACCATAACCATTTGATATTTCTTTTATATTGTTTAACAATATATGACCCGACACTTTACGTTATTTATGACCATATATGTCTCCTAATTTATTTCACCTATATACTTCCTTATGGTGATGAACCATAACTTTATGTTTTGTAATGATTTTTTTCCAGTATGTTGCAGAAAAGATTCTTCACTCCTCATTGCCATGACTTTCGACACAAAATTTATTTGGTTTCTTATTATACTTTATTTTTAGCTCTTAATCATTGATTTATGCCTTCGATTCTCTATTTTTAAACCGTAAGGTTGCAAAAGTTTGTCATCTTCAATTCCTTATCCCTGTGGGCAAAAACTAGTTTGTTAATATCTTCCCTTAATTAGGCCATAGTGCTGAACCCTTTAGCTTTGATATCCATTGTAACACTTATACCTACACTAAGGAAAATTTGGAAAAAGTAATTTACTCTGTGGTTAAATAAATCTTTAAGGATTACTCCAACCTTTACTTTAAAGTTACTTAAACTATCACGCATATAAATTCAAAGTACAACTAATACATTTATTGTGGAACTATGAGTTTCATATGTTATGAGACTTATAATTTAGTTCTTTCCTCAGACACTTGCAAATGTTACAATGTCAAATTAAACTCGTAATTCAATTGATTCGGCCTCCTCACATCCCCACCATCCAGTGTTTTCTTGATCCGATGCCCAAAATGAGACAGGGTTTTTTCATTGTGCTATCTACCTTGGCCTACATTTGTGAGGGTTATCCTGATTCTGTTGCTCCGGGTTAAGGTTTTCTGGTCTACAGTGGGTAATTTACAGGCACAGGTTTTCCTTCTGGTACACTACAATGTTAACCTGTAAGACTCCTTCTCTTACCTGTTCAGTTAGTTTTGCGGGAAGATGGGTTCTAGAAAGGTTTAATCGAGTTCCTTTCCTATTCTTCAGGATATGGCTCATAGTTGAGAGTATGTTGCCACAGCTTCTAGCGAGTCTGGTACACTACAATGTTAACCTGTAAGACTCCTTCTCTTACCTGTTCAGTTAGTTTTGCGGGAAGATGGGTTCTAGAAAGGTTTAATCGAGTTCCTTTCCCATTCTTCAGGATATGGCTCATAGTTGAGAGTATGTTGCCACAGCTTCTAGCGAGATGAACAACTATGGCCCGCTCTCCAGGCCAGGTTATTTTTCCTTCTCTCGCTTACCATTTTACAGAACGGAACTCTTCAGGTTTTCAAATTTACGTTTTACTATTTTCAAATTTAGGGAAAAACTAATTTCTTTTCCACTTCTTTGTCTGACAGCGTCAGAGAGTCTGCATGCCAGTTCTCAAGTGAGTTCATCACTTCCAAACCATGTACATTTTTATACTACTCACAAGCCATTTGATTAGAGTTTTAACTTGACTTTGTTTTTTGTTCACAGGTATACCCAATGTCGTTTCCTCATATTGATTTCTCACGTCATGACGGTTTGATGCTCATATACCTCCATTGTTTTTTCTAGTTTCCTTTCTCCAGCTTGTTCTATGGAAATGAGGGGGTTGTAAATGAGGCTGCAATACCTAGAGCTAATTTTTTTTGTATACCGTAGTGTCTGGTTGTTAAACTGAAAATTAAGAAACCTTTTTCAGTAATATTCTCCCGAGGATTGTGCCTCTCAACTACAATGTTGTGAGAGGGTTTCTAGATACCTATGGCACAACCCTCATTTCCTATTTTGATACATAGTTACAAATGTGGATTATATATATACCGGCTATAGTACTAAGCATATTTTCTGTGACTATTTTGATCTGGTTTAACACTGTGAAACATTATTAGTCCCTGCCTCCGGCATAGCAGGGACTCTAGCCATTTATCATTTTACCGCTTATTAATTGATCAGTTGACCCTTTCTTTTTGTTTTCTTGTATTTTAATCAAAGGTTAATTATGAAAACTTTATTCACGTAAATTTTAGCGAAAAGTTTTAGACCGAAAGCATTCTATCTCTTATTAGAGGCTTCATAGGCTTCATGTGGCCCTGTGAAAGAAAATTAACACAATACCATTTTATCCAAAGTTTTGCGGTTTTATATACAGTTGCCATTTTCTTTATATCAAGATTTTTGCAATTTATTTATATCAAAGCTAAATATCAAAGTTTTTACAATTTATTTATATCAAAGCTTTTGTAGCCAGCCAATATACTTTGAGGTCATTTCGAGGTCCTTTCCACATGTCTATCAAGCCCATACCACATGGCTATTAGGGAACAACTCTGGTATGGTAAAAGATAGTCCGCGCAAAAGGCTCAATCAACTCTGGTATGGTAAAAGATAGTCGGCGTCGTTTTGTTGCCGCTGCTTAAAAGAGTGCAAAATTTCAATTCCAGGCTTTGGACATGCTCTATTATCTACATGCTTTGGTATCTACTTACCCTTTGGTATCTATTTGTTCTGGTTATGTCACGAAAGCATACCTTGTTCACAACGAGTAATCTTAGAATTTGTGTTCAAAGTCTTCTCAATAAATTGAAATTGCAGTAGCGGGGTGACCCTTATCCCTTATCCCACACCCAATTTGCTACGTAGATGAATATATTGTGAAAACATTGTGCTGAGCAATGTGTCTTGTATGGCTTGCTAATGCTAGAAACTCTGTCTTAGCAAGGGACTCTAAATTAATAGGGGAAAAGTTCATATGCAAATATTATTATCATATTTAATTGACATCATAATATTCAATAGACATGATGTGAAAATAGTAAGACTATGCATAGTGCAAAATATAAACTGAAAAAACAAAAAAATGGAGACAAATGTTGAACTTCAAAATATCTAGCCAAATTAAGAGAAATATCTAACATTTTGCGAGTTTCATCTAGGTTTATAAACCTTACAAAGATAATTAACCCTCCCGCAGAGCAAACAAACGTACGCAGATTCCTTTGTTTTCATCCAGTCTCTGTAGATTAATAGTCATTAACTTCTTTTTATCACTCTCCCCTGAATTAAACAATTTTTTCAAGAGACTACCCATTGAATCGCCAACGAATTGTTCTAAAATGGCCATCTCATACCTGCACAAAAATTTAAAATCTATAGTGCATAATTAATATAACAATTACTGATCATATATCCGTTCGAAGAATTAATCTTTAAGATCTTTATGGAAATTATCCACAATGTTAAATTCCATTACTTTACGTAGGATCAGAGGTATTTCAAGCTCCGGTTTCAAGTTTGAAGAGCTTCTAAACAACTTAGTTGATTTAACTATTCTTTGAAAGGACAAAAATTAGAAAATTCTATACGGCCTACTATCTATAAAGCCTTAAAAGAGTTAAACAACATTTTTGTGGGATTCAAGAAGATTTAAAATAATTTATGAGAAAATATACCTCCCAAGAAACAAGCTTCCAGTTCTTAATTGAAGTTATCTACAATTTTCAATTCCATTACCTTGCCGAGGACAACCTTCAATTCTGAAAAGCTTCACAATAACTGATGCAGGAGCATCCAGCTCTGAGGAGGCAGAATGAGGCTGGCAGTCTCAGAGAGAAACAGAACACACAGTCACTACGTATAGCTGGACAGGTGTCCAAACCTTGTCAGTTATTTTATTTCATTTACTTGTTTTATTTACCTTTTTTATGCTGATAGTATTCGGTTAAATTAGCCATGCACTGATTCTGTCTTATTTGGGAATTAGAAACAAAAACATAAACTGTTAGTTAAATTAATTTTCTTTAAAAGCATTGTATTAGTTATAGACGGTTAGATAAAAACAGTTGCCCAAATCTGTTGGGATAGTTTCGACTGAGAAAGAACAGTTAGGTTCTTTGAGTTTAAAAGAGCAGAGACATGATTGTAAAAGGTTCCTCTCTCATATGAATGAAAAAGATAGAATGATACAGTCATTTCCAAAGTCAATACTTATTATTTATTCGTTTCATTATTCATCACTGTAACAGGCAAATTCTTGCATTATAGTTTATTTTCCTGTACAATTAAATTGTGTTGAAGTAAAAAGACAGAGATAATCTGTAAGTGGAGCGGGCATGACAGTCACAACACCGTCCAACAGAGAGCATACAAGGCGTACACACAGGCCAACATCCAGACGAGAGCATAGGAGAAGCGGACACTAACAGTTCAGATATTTCCATAAATAGAGAACAAAAATCTGTGTATACGAAGCGGAAGAACACAGGTATTTCCAAGAACCACCGATTAATTAAAAGTTGAAGTAAAGTGCCGTAGCAGAGAAACAAACTATTGTATTTTTTTTTTTATACGATATGCAAAATCCCCATATACTCTTCAGAATATCAAGTAAAGCAACGCATTAAAACAAAATGAGAATTTAAGGAACAGACCAGAACTATAACTAAATATTCGAACAACGAATGACACAATAGAACAGTGCTTCAGCACCGGCATAGTCACCAACGAAATAGAATTCTGAACAATATAAATAAATAACCAGAAGCCAAAATGTTACAGCCGTAATCATTGACGGAGTCAACAGGCAAGGGTTTGGTTAAACCCTAGGGTTTTCCAAAGCAGAAACAATAGAAAGTAACAGGGGGAGGGTTCGAAACCCTGAGCCGTCCATAATACAAGAAAAACAATTCTACACAATACAACAGAGTAAAAGTCCGCAAAACCCCACAAGGGTTTGATTCAAAAAGGAGTTCGAACAGTTATCTACAGGAGTAAGGCCGAGACAATGGTAACGAGAAACCAGCTTACAGACAAATAGCAGAACCTTTATCGTCCCACAGCACAAGTAAACTATCCTAAGAACCAGAGACTACATACAAATAGCTACAGAAATATATGTGAGACACTACCCGGAAGGAGCGTGAGGAGAATTCGGTTAGGAGCACCGCGAGCACAGGCTAGTCAATTGGATTTCACCTGCAACAAAACCAACAAAGGTTAGAGACCTGTATAGCACATATATGAGCATTTAAAACTGAAAGAAAGAAACCAGAGGACCAGGGGTCTTACCAGAAGACCTGGGTGTCGAGGAGGATGCAAATACAACCATAAACTAAACCTGAAAGATAGTGGCAGAGACGGTTAAAAACCTGAAGGAGAAAGGCAGAAGTGCTATATCAAGGAGTCATTCCTTACCTGAACATTAGGGGCGAAACACAGGGCCTGGAGAACGGACCTGCCATGAAATGAAACAAACAGTTAACCAGATTGGAACAGTGCTGAGCTCAAAACAAAAATGAATAACCAGATATACAGCTAATAAAGTATCATCGTGCAGAGCGAATGTGCCTTCACAGGCCGTCAAAACTCACCGCCCATAACCATTGAAGCTGAGAGATAGCCACCGAGTCGATATCAGAACCAATACACAGAGAACCAGAGGTCCCTCGCGGGCAGAGCAAGTTACGGTGCGGCAGAACAACAACAATGACAAAATGACGAAGTGTCGAGTTGACAAAAGTCGGGTTGGTGTGGAGAGAACCGACAGGTGTGGGTACAACCGGTAAAAGACCTTTCCCGAATCCTAAAACCTTTTTTTGAGGAGAGTACAACATTTAAGGTCAACCATAAAGAGCATCCGGACGCGGGCTATTTGTCAGAGATATTTGTGTCAAACGGCGGGAAGCCATCATAAGTGGTATCAGAGCTAGTTTTTGAGTTAGAGCTAATGGAACAGGCAGAAGGCGAAGGTGAAGTAAGAGGAAGAGGAAGAGGAAGAAGATGAATCATCCACAGGCCAGTAGATGCTGGGTTGTGAGAAGAGATACGAGTTTTGCGTGAAAGATTGGCAGTGATAGAGGCTGGAGGAAGAAGGAACCCAGCAAATAACAGTGATGAAGAGGCAGTTGAACCAGAGGAGGATGAGTTTGAGGGAATAACACCAGAACTGAGATTATTAAAGTCAGTTTTGCTGTCCAGTCATAAGCCAAAGCATGAGTTACCTACCTATGACGGGAGCTTATCGGCAGATGTGTTGTTAGATTGGCTAAGTGAAGTGAATAAATTCTTTGAGTTTGAGGAGACCAGCGAAGACAAACAAGTAAGGTTTGCCGCCACCAAGCTGAAAGGACATGCGTCCTTATGGTGGGACAACGTTCAGGAAGAAAGAAGGAGATTAGGCAAACAGCCAATCAAGAAGTGGGCCAGGATGGAAGCAAAGCTGAAAGAGAAGTTCCTACCAAAAAACTACCAGATTATGTTGTACAGGCAGGTACAGAACCTGAAACAAAGAGGAATGACTGTTAGGGAGTTTATAGAAGAGTTTTATAAATTGAATCTACGAGCAGGGTATGTGGAAGATACCTCAGAGAAAACAGCCAGATTTGTAAATGGCTTGAGAGGGGAGATTTTAGACGAAATTGGTATTCATTCACCACAAACACTGGATGAAGCCTATCAGTTTGCACTGAAGGCAGAGGAGAAGATAAATAGGAAACAGAACACCAGGAGAGGAGGTGGTTCTGGCAGGGGAAAAGGCAAAGTTTATGGCAGAGGTAGAGGTGCAAGTCCAAATGAGGAGGGCAGCAGTTCCAAATCTGCTGGTGCGACAGATAAGGACAACAGCAACAGGGAAGGACGACCAGCTTAGAGAGGACAAGGATTTGGTCAAGGCAGGGGAACTGTCCGATGTTATCGTTGTCACAAAATGGGACATAAGTCATATGACTGTCCTGAGGGTGAACCAGCAGGTGGGAGAGGCACCTATGTTTCTCAGCCAGAGGATGCAGAGGAGACATCTCAAGAAGTGGAGAACACACCTGAGATAGGTGAAGCCTTGGTATTGAATAAGGTGCTGTTAAAGCCAGCAAAGGAAGTTGCAGAGCCAGATCAGCGAAAGGATTTGTTTCGCATTGTTTTCAAGTCACGAGGTAAGTGCTGTAAGGTGATCATTGACAGTGGGAGTACCGATAATCTAGTAGCTGTGGAGATGGTGGAGAAGCTGGGATTAAAGAAGCTGAAACATCCCACTCCCTACAAAGTATCGTGGTTGCAGAAGGGGCATCAACTGTTAGTTGATGAACAGTGTGAGGTAGAGTTCCAGATTGGTAAGTATAAGGACAAGATTCTTTGCGATGTCATGCCAATGGATGTCTGTCATTTGCTGTTAGGATGACCTTGGCAGTTTGACAGAAGTGCAGTTCACGATGGGAAAACTAACTGCTACAAATTTGTGAAAGATGGGATCAAGCATACGCTTATACCCATCAAAGAGGAGACCACAGCAGAAGCTAGTGGAGTAAAAGCACTGCTGTTAGGTGGGAAGGAATTCATAAAGCAGGTTGAAGACAGCGAGATAAATTTTGCTGTCATAAGGAGACCAAGAACAGTGGTACTCCACACACAGGTTTCAGATTTGCCAGAAGAAGTTCAGAGGTTGCTGCAGGATTTTGGAGACATTGTGGTGGATGATCTTCCAGATGAGTTGCCACCTAGGAGGGGTATTAGTCACTGCATTGACTTTATACTAGGGGCAAGTCTGCCAAATAAAGCAGCCTACCGCATGAGTCCCAAGGACCATGAAGAGATCAGGAAAACAGGTCCAAGAGTTGTTGGACAAAGGTTTGATTCGGGAGAGCATGAGCCCATGTGCAGTACCTACTGTTTTGGCTCCCAAGAAAGGAGGAGAGTGGAGAATGTGTACGGATTCCAGGGTGATTAACAAAATTACTGTTAGGTACAGGTTTCCCCTACCAAGGATGGACGATATGATGGATTGTCTGAGTGGGGCGACTTACTTTTCAAAGATTGACTTGAAGAGTGGATATCACCAGATTTGGATTCATGAGGGAGATGAATGGAAGACCGCTTTCAAGACAAACGAAGGCTTATACAAATGGCTGGTGATGCCGTTTGGTTTGAGCAACGCTCCCAGCACATTCATGCGTTTGATGAATGAAGTGCTGAAGGAATTTAACGGTAAGTTTGTTATAGTTTACTTGGACGATATTCTGACTTTTAGTAAGACTAAGGAGGAGCATTTCAGGCATTTGCAGAGTGTATTGAGAAAATTACAGCAAAACAAGCTGTTAATTAACTTGAAGAAATGTACTTTTTTTCAGCGGGAACTAATATATCTGGGTTTTGTTATTGCGGAGAATGAATTAAAAATGGATCCAGAAAAGGTAACAGCTATAGTTAGCTGGCCTTCTCCGAAGAGTTTGTTTGAAGTTCGAAGTTTCCATGGACTTGCCAGTTTTTACAGGAAGTTCATCAGAAATTTCAGCGAGATTTGCGCACCAATGTTAGATACAATCAAGAAAGTGAATCAGCGATTTCACTGGATTGAAGCAGCAGAAAACAGTTTTCAGATCTTGAAAAAGAAGATTACTGAAAGACCTGTGTTGAGACTGCCTGATTTCAACAAACTTTTTCAAGTTCGTTGCGACGCCAGTGGTACAGCCATTGGAGCAGTCCTGAGTCAGGAGGACAGACCAGTTACTTATTTCAGCGAAAAACTAAATGAGAGAAGACAGAAGTACTCGACCTATGACAAGGAATTTTACGCCATTGTGCAGGCTTTGAAGCATTGGCGACATTATCTATTGGGTAACGAATTTGTTTTATTTTCTGATAATTCTGCGTTACAGTATATTATGCAGCAGCATAAATTGAACTACAAGCATGCAGCCTGGGTTGAGTACTTACAAAGTTTCACGTTTGTGCTTAAACACATTAGTGGGCAATCGAATAAAGTAGCAGATGCACTTAGTAGGAGAACATTACTGTTACAGGAAAACACAATGCAGATCTTAGGATTTGAACATTTGAAAGAGCTGTATCCGACTGACACCGAGTTTATGAAGGCCTATGAGGCTTGCCAAAACCCGCTGTTACGAAATGACAGCAAGTGGCTGGATTATAACCTACAGGAAGGATTGCTGTTCAAGGAGGGCAGTTGTGTATTCCCAACTGTTCCATGCGGGAAAATATCATACAGGAAAAACACAGCGGAGGCCTGGCAGGACACTTCGGAATTGACAAGACCATTGCTCAGGTACAACATTTCTATTTTTGGCCTAAGTTGCAGCGAGATGTGCAGAGGTATGTGGCTAGGTGTAAAATTTGTCAATTGGCAAAAGGTCACAGTCAGAACACTGGACTTTATATGCCATTACCCATTCCTAGTCGACCTTGGGATTCGGTCAGCATGGATTTTGTGTTGGGCTTGCCAAAAACACAACGCGGCTTTGATTCAGTGATGGTTGTAGTCGACTGATTTTCGAAAATGGCACACTTTGTACCGTGCAGGAAGACCAGTGACGCTACTTACATCGCACATCTTTTCTTTACAGAGATTGTGCGGTTACATGGACTTCCACGAACCATTATCTCTGACAGAGATGTCAAGTTTACAGGTCATTTCTGGAGAACCCTGTGGAAAACGTTAGATACCCAGTTGCAGTTCAGCTCCGCTTATCATCTGGACAGACAGAGGTAGTGAACCGGAGTCTGGGGAATTTGCTCAGAAGTCTAACAGGTGAAAATTCCCGGACTTGGGATCGTGTATTAGCACAGGCGGAATTTGCATATAACGATTCCCCCAACCGTAGCACAGGTTACAGTCCATTCCAAATTCTGTACGGCATGCATCCGCGAGGAGTGCACGAGTTACGAGATTTGGGCAAACTGGAGAAACGGAGCGCTGATGGAGAAGATTTTGCCCAAGCTATGAGCAAACTGCACGAACAGATTAAGCTGAAACTACAGGATAGCAGTCAGAGGTACAAGCAGCGAGCTGATACAAAATGCCGGCAAGTTCAGTTTAATGTCGGGGATGAAGTACTTGCGTACTTACGCAAGTAACGGTTTCCAAAGCGATAGTACAGCAAGCTCAAGTTTAAGAAGATCGGGCCCTACAAGATCATTCGCAAATTTTCTGCGAATGCATATGAGTTACAGTTGCCACCAGGGATTGGTATTTCCCCTATTTTCAATGTGGCAGATCTGTTCCCTTATGTTGCAGGTTCAGCAGATGATGCAACAACATAGCCACTGCGGGACACCAAATTGGAAGGAGATTCATGGACGAGACAGATGCCGATGGCACCACCCGTCGAGATTAAGGGAATTCTGGACACACAGGTAGCTAAGCGCACACGCAGGAAGGAGTATTTGCGGTATTTGGTAAAGTGGAAGAACCGTTCAATAGAGGACAGTTCATGGCTTAATGAGACACAAATACAAAAGGCAGGCTACTCTGTTAACGACCTCATGGAACGGAGCCATGATTTTTTGTCACCCCGGAAGCCTGATGCAGGAGCATCCAGCTCTGAGGAGGCAGAATGAGGCTGGCAGTCTCAGAGAGAAACAGAACACACAGTCACTACGTATAGCTGGACAGGTGTCCAAACCTTGTCAGTTATTTTATTTCATTTACTTGTTTTATTTACCTTTTTTATGTTGATAGTATTCGGTTAAATTAGTCATGCATTGATTCTGTCTTATTTGGGAATTAGAAACAGAAACATAAACTGTTAGTTAAATTAATTTTCTTTAAAAGCATTGTATTAGTTATAGACGGTTAGATAAAAACAGTTGCCCAAATCTGTTGGGATAGTTTCGACTGAGAAAGAACAGTTAGGTTCTTTGAGTTTAAAAGAGCAGAGACATGATTGTAAAAGGTTCCTCTCTCATATGAACGAAAAAGATAGAATGATACAGTCATTTCCAAAGTCAATACTTATTATTTATTCGTTTCATTATTCATCACTGTAATAGGCAAATTCTTGCATTATAGTTTATTTTCCTGTACAATTAAATTGTGTTGAAGTAAAAAGACAGAGATAATCTATAAGTGGAGCGGGCATGACAGTCACAACACCGTCCAACAGAGAGCATACAAGGCGTACACACAGGCCAACATCCAGACGAGAGCATAGGAGAAGCGGACACTAACAGTTCAGATATTTCCATAAATAGAGAACAAAAATCTGTGTATACGAAGCAGAAGAACACAGGTATTTCCAAGAACCCCCAATTAATTAAAAGTTGAAGTAAAGTGCCGTAGCAGAGAAACAAACTATTGTATTTTTTTTTTATACGATATGCAAAATCCCCATATACTCTTCAGAATATCAAGTAAAGCAGCGCATTAAAACAAAATGAGAATTTAAGGAACAGACCAGAACTGTAACTAAATATTCAAACAACGAATGACACAATAGAACAGTGCTTCAGCACCGGCATAGTCACCGACGAAATAGAATTCTGAACAATATAAATATATAACCAGAAGCCAAAATGTTACAGCCGTAATCATTGACGGAGTCAACAGGCAAGGGTTTGGTTAAACCCTAGGGTTTTCCAAAGCGGAAACAATAGAAAGTAACAGGGGGAGGGTTCGAAACCCTGAGCCGTCCATAATACAAGAAAAACAATTCTACACAATACAACAGAGTAAAAGTCCGCAAAACCCCACAAGGGTTTGATTCAAAAAGGAGTTCGAACAGTTATCTACAGGAGTAAGGCCGAGACAACAGCAACGAGAAACCAACTTACAGACAAATAGCAGAACCTTTATCGTCCCACAGCACAAGTAAACTATCCTAAGAACCAGAGACTACATACAAATAGCTACAGAAATATATGTGAGACACTACCCGGAAGGAGCGTGAGGAGAATTCGGTTAGGAGCACCGCGAGCACATGCTAGTCAATTGGATTTCACTTGCAACAAAACCAACAGAGGTTAGAGACCTGTATAGCACATATATGAGCATTTAAAACTAAAAGAAAGAAACCAGAGGACCAGGGGTCTTACAAGAAGACTTGGGCGTCGAGGAGGATGCAAATACAACCATAAACTAAACCTGAAAGACAGTGGCAGAGACGGTTAAAAACCTGAAGGAGAATGGCGGAAGTGCTATATCAAGGAGTCATTCCTTACCTGAACATTAGGGGCGAAACGCAGGGCCTGGAGAACGGACCTGCCATGAAATGAAACAAACAGTTAACCAAATTGGAACAGTGCTAAGCTCAAAACAAAAATGAATAACCAGATATACAGCTAATAAATTATCATTGTGCAGAGCGAATGTGCCTTCACAGGCCGTCAAAACTCACCGCCCATAACCATTGAAGCCGAGAGATAGCCACCGAGTCGATATCAGAACCAATACACAGAGAACCAGAGGTCCCTCGCGGGCAGAGCAAGTTTCGGTGCGGCAGAACAACAACAATGACAGAATGACAAAGTGTCGAGTTGACAAAAGTCGGGTTGGTGTGGAGAGAACCGGCAGGTGTGGGTACAACTGGTAAAAGACCTTTCCCGAACCCTAAAACCTTTTTTCGAGGAGAGTACAACATTTAAGGTCAACCATAAAGAGCATCCGGACGCGGGCTATTTGTCAGAGATATTTGTGTCAAACGGCGGGAAGCCATCAATAACTTAGCGGATTTCACTATAATCTGAAAACACAAAAAATAAAAGATTTTGCATGGTCTTAAAGCTTTAAAAAAAATTTATATGACATTTTTTGTCGCTAATTTCTGGGGATTCAAGAAAAAATTAAATTTTTTTATGTTCTAAAATCTTCTAGAACCAGTCATGGAGTAAAAAATGACAAAATACTCACTGAACAAAATAAATTTGGGTGTATGATGCTAAACACCATTGTTTTTATAAATAAAACTAACTACAAATTAAAGTTTAATCTAATAAGATAAGACTTAGTATTAAAACCTTAGGGGAGAAGAGTCAGCGCAACAAAGCTTGTTGACACCTCGTAGTCTTGGGATGGGGAAATTATTTTAGTATACACTTGCTATATCTATACTTTACTGAACGATCTTTCTGGTTAGGTGAGCCCCTACTAATGACATTGGGTTCGTTCATGATTTCATGACTGCAGTGTGTCTTGCTAGGAAAAAGAGTAAAAGAAACTAGTTCTAAGTGTCAACGTTGGTTGATAGAGGTGTTGTTCAGAGCTTGTATCGATGCTTCCAAAGGAAACCCTAGCAGACAATGCGAAACCTTGATTATCCGGTTGTGGCTAGCAGAGCCCATGAATGGAGGCTCGACAATTGGAAAATTTTGGGTGACCTGAACGGACCTGGGCATGAGGTTGATGAGCTAAGAGTTTGGGCGTAGTGATGAGCAGAATGGCCTAATATACATCTCCAAGGAAACTACCAGCAAGAAAAGCCCTCTGAAAAGACAGAAAAAACAACAGTGTTAAATTTCAGAAAGGGAAAAAGAACAAGGGACGAGAAATTCTTGTAACTAGGTTGGATATTTTACAAAGAAACTCGCCTAGGCTATCGCAGCCATGGATTTTTGTGCAGGAAGGAACTGTTAGAGAGAAAAAAGGTTGTCTCTGATGAAAATGTGTTTAGTGAAAGGCCTCAATTTTAAGAAAATGAAGGAAAAAACCCTCTTGTGGTAAAAAAATTAAGACTCTGATCTCCGGGCATCACTGTGGTTGGAAGGTCGTGCAAATGGGTAGCCTGGGTGAGAAGGGTGGAGCAGGGTGCGAGGTAAACTGCCGATGTACGCTTTGCACCGTTCGATGAAGTTGTGGACAGGTGTGCCGTTGAGATCGCCGCCGCTCACCTGAGTGATGGTCTCCTGTGCAAAGCTGAGGTAGCGGCTCAACAACCGACAATAGGCAACGCCCACCCTCATTCAAGTTGCAAAGAGATCAGTATTAAGTGTCACTTGTGCATAGTTCACGTGGGGCATTGGGCATTGAGTTATGGTAAATGAGGGACAAGTGGTGATTTATATTGGGCACCGAGTTATGGAAAAATAGGAACAAGTGATGAGTTATATTTCATTCAATTGTCAAATTTTATTATGCCATGATCTCTGCATGTATTACAGGTGTATATTTCTAAATTTTGTTTTGAATAACTCAATAAATATTACTCCATTGTTTAATTTATTAAGTCGTGGAGTGATCTTACATTACAACCATCGCTCATTTGAACGATTGGTGTCTAGTTTGGCATGCCACGTCTCTCCTTACCAAATTGTTCTATAACGTGTGTCCACTTCATCCTTTTCACATTGTCGTCATGTGTACTTTGCGACCTGATTGATTTGATTAGATCCCAATCAAAGGTTTACCTCAGCAAATGTAGAATATCTATGAAGAAAATCAATCGTTCCAGAAGTCATATATGGTATAGAGCAAAGATGATTAGAAGAAGTCCCAAGTATATTTCATGGAATTGAACTGATGATGTTCAAGAACATCAAAGTTATATGTAAACAAAATACAAGAAAATATGCAAATTTGTTGTCCAAACAAGTTTTTAAGACCTTTGAAGGTGGTCTCCACGCATGTCTCTATTCCAGGACCTAAAGCCGCACACTTCTTAATCTGTAATTCAAGACCTCAGGCTTCTAAATCTGTAATTCAAGGTTCGAATTATTTGACTTGTTTGAGAATCAAAAAATAAATAGATACAAAAATCATAATTTGAGTAACTAAAAATACATAATAAATAAATACAAAAATTTATAATTTGAGAAGCCAAAAATGCATAAATGCTAGTTTTAATAAGCTCCTATCTCTTCCTAACTAGCTGAAAAGGTAAGGAAACCAGATTACAACAGTATTTATATACTTGTAAAAAAAGTGCTCTGGGGTAGGAGACAACCATGGAAATTAAATTCAATTAAAAATTCTAACAGATACATATCCACCATGTATATATTCAGCTTTATTTGTTGTTAATTATGTTTTTTTAAACATATCTTATTTCAGTCTCTTAGCTGAATAACAACATCTTACTTCTAAGGCATTAATTGTTGCTAATCAGAATTAATAATATAGATCAAGCGAAATTTAAATTATGTATCACTCAAACAGTTCAGAAAATCTTCTCCTGTTCATAACTCAGTTTACTCATAACTCAGTTTACTAAGGGTTTGTATTATTTTTTTAAGATCTTTGGTTCCACCCTTGTAGATTTAAGTGACTCTTAATACTTCTCCTGTTCATGGCCCTTTAGTTTGCTAAGTACTTGTATTTTTTAGATGTCAATATCAAATAAAATATGACCTGTATAAGTGTCGTCATGCTGCTCTACAAAGCTTAATAGGTAATTATGATGGCTTGTCTTACTTCAAAGGTGTAAACTAAAGGACTTTACGACAGATACTACACCCACTGTATTTCTAACGCACTTTATCCAAATTATTGAATTAAATACAAACAAATCTGGCAAACACAAAAACCTCCCAAACGACTTGAGCAAATAATTAATTTATTATTTGATTTTAGGCCCAGCAGGGACTACCACCGCTTGTGGTTATTGTTAACTCTTATGTGCTTCCTTCGTGTTTTTTTTTCTTTTTGCAATAGACCATGGTTACTCTAAATATTATAAAGTGCTAATTGTTTACACGATTGCGCATAGTTGATGAAATAGAAATTCGAAGTACCGTATTTCTTTGCCCAACTCAAAATACATAGATAAGGGTTTAGTCTTACTTTGTTGTTAATTATAAAGATTTTGTGTTGTTCCTCGGGGAATAAAACACGTGTTCCATTGTTAACTAACATAGTGTGGTTTTCTTGGTTTTTAAAACTCTTAAGTTGATGGATTATTTTCGGAGTCGTCTAATGAGGCAGAGGAATTTCTTGTATGGTTAAAAGTGATTGAAATCTAGGCAAAAAAAATTCAAAAAATCTTGTAGAGGAAGTATTTGAACCGTGTTTTTTATGGTGGAATTGGATTCACACCATGCAAAATGTCAAAGACACCTAAAATTTTGAAGTTTAACAACTGTAATTTAGATTTACAAAAATCCTTCACAGATTTTCTTTAAATATGACTGAAATTTCCATAACTTTCAAGGCAACTCCTCAACTTCATTAGACTACGTGATTATTTTCCTGAATTTCACTTTGCATGCCGTCACCTTCATTATTTATTTTTCGGTATGTATTTTAAAGATGTTATAAAAGGGGCACACACCTGGTTGCATGGTAGTTGACTCCATTTGTTAACTCCTAGTGCAACCGAGACACATAATAGGTATGAACAAGGTCTTGGACTATTCAGAAGTGGTTTCCTAACCTTTTAACCGAGGACTAACCAGAATCCATGCATGGCCTGACCTTTCGTTTATTGTTTACAGTATCTTGGATGTATATGTGAGAAAGAAAAACGTCTTCTATTGTAACCAGATTATGTATGTAATACATAATTCTAATTCTGTTATCTGCTAAGTAGAAAGAAATATTGATTGCTCTATACATTCTGTATGTTTTTTCATTCACGGTGTTTACGCTTCAGGTTTTTTTTTATTTAATTCTAAATCTTCATAACACTATCTAGATATATTTTGCTTAGGGAAGACCTACCGTATAGTTTTGTATTGATTATGAAAATCATACTGTACTTTTCTACAAATTCATTTTTCTCTTCCACCACAACCAAATGTACTTAGAATATGTGTAGAATCATTGTTCATTATGTTTTGCTTATGAAAGGCCTACCGTATAGTTTTGTATTGATTATGAAAATCATACTGTACTTTTCTACAAATTCATTTTTCTCTTCCACCACAACCAAATGTATACAAATTCATTTTTCTCTTCCACCACAACCAAATGTACTTAGAATATGTGTAAAAGCATTGTTCATTTCTTGTAATAACATAATACATCACAAATTTCTACAAAACATTTTCCTATTTTGGTTTTTTCCTTTTCTGTAACAACGAGATACATTACCCTATTTTGGAAAGTCAGAACACAAATAGTTTACTTATCTTTCACGAAAATTGGTTGTGGACATTCACTAGGAAAATGGACCGAACCTCCCAACCGTGATAATGGAAATTACGTTCAATTCTCTCCCCTGAGCTTCTACTTCCCAGAATAATTTTCTTTCACAGTGGCCTGAAATAATTAGTTCATGGACATCGAGACCTCTCCAGTCGAGTCGAGAACTCTTAAACTCAGGCATATACGTAAGGAATTCCACTAGTTCCCTACCCAACTCAAGAATCTCCTTGGTTGGCATCACTTTACCAGCCTTTAGGACGTCTTGTATAAGGCTTCCACGCTTCTTTCTCTCCTCTCGTCAAATTCATCCAGTCTGTTCATGTTCTCTTTTTTCTCCTTTTCCGGCTTTTCCCATGGAGATGTTTTATCCCTAGGGTGAGAGGAAGAGAGAGTAACTCACTATCGTCATTAAAAATTCCTTTTTTGGTCTATTTGATGTGAATTACCGGACTCACCAAGTTTTCTTTAGAACAAAATAACTTAAATAACTTTGAGACTTTCGAGATTCACTTGGGATTTACATTAGGCCCATAAGTTATTATGTCTTGAGCAGTCAAAATTAAATAGTAGTAATAAATAGACATTTTATACTAACTAAGGCTGTTACACATAGACTAAGACAATTTGAAACAATGAAATGTTGAAAACCAACAATAAAAACTTAAAACTCAACTTGAACCATCGGAATGAAAAATAAAAAATTAACCATAAAATTGATACACTATGGAGATGGACTTGGTCTATTGTAATGACTATCATGTACCTGGGTCAAGTTCATAATGAACAATCAAGAAAAAAAAATAACATGAAAAAAAAATTAGAACTAAAGGAGAGAAATTTTAGAAATTTTAGAAAGTTAAAAAGATAAAAAATTAAAAAGTGAAAAATGACAAGGAAAGCATTAAAAAATGATTGGAAAAAAAAAAACCATAATTCTTTTTTAAAATTTACTAAAAATAACCCATTAAAAACAAATCAAAGATAAAAGAATTTGAAAAGTATAAAGCAAATAAAAAATAAGAAAGACCCATGAGGCATAGAGTAGATGATGATAGGGTGTACTTAAGACACTCTTTGATGTGGATCTCACATGTACGAAACTGCATGGGAAAAAATCCAGCCATATTAAGAGTTGTTGTGACCTAGGTCATGTGTGATCCTTGATTGATTTTAAAAAACCTAGCCATGTTAAGAGTTGTTATGACCTAAGTCGGGTATGATCCTTGATTGATTTTAACAGCTTAAATGCCACAAGGTTTCTTAGATACTACTCAATCATTGTTTTTGAAACCACAAGTGAAACCTCATGTAATGTCTTAAAAACTCACACAACTTGAAAAACAAAAAATAAATAAAAATATAAAATAGAAGAAACTCCACGAAACATAATATATACCTATAATATATACATATAAATAAATAAATAAATAAATAATAAAATAAATAATAAAAATAAATAGAGATTAACTAATTAAAATAAAAACCAAATTAAAAAATTAAAAAATATTAATTACTAAATTCCAAAAATAATAAAAAATATTACAATATATATAAAACATTTTTTTCAAACATTAAAAACCTAAAAAGAGAGCTTTTAAAAAACTGGAAAACAATGCTGGGGATCCATGGGTCATCACTCTCCACATCCTTTGGCTCCAAAGTGGGGTCAACTAGTAAATTGCTAGAAATTATGGTCGTTGAAACACTACATTTGTGTGGTTGTCGATTTGGGTATCGACTGGCCCACCAGCCTGTGAACTAAAGGCCGTGGGAAAGATGGCTAAAGTCGGTCATCATCGCTCCAGCCACCATGCCCACAACCTTTGACACCGGTTCAAGGCAGTGCATCACTGTATCATAATTTTTTAATAATTTTTTTTAATATTATTTTTTTATTAGATTTTTTTCAATTACTTTCTTTTAATATTTTAATTTATTTTATGTTAATATTTAGGTTTATTTTTTATATATATATATTTAAATTTCCGCTGTCCTTTTTCGACCTCTCTTTTGTCTTTATGCATTATATCATCTATTATTATTTTTTCCTTATTGGTTTTATGTATATTTTTTTTCTAGTTTCTTATCATTTTTAAATTTATTATTAAACTTTCAATTTTCTTATTTAAATTTTTTCTGAGAGGTAAACTATTTATTTATTTATTTTATAATTTATTTTATTTTATTTTCTACTCTTAAATGCTGTCATTCCATTTTTTAAATTTCATTTTAAAAATGTTTTTAATTTTGGTTTTTTTTTGGATTTTTTCTAAATTATTTTTTCCAATAAGTTTTTTTTAAATATTTTTTTTCATTTTATTTTAATTTTGTTTAATTTTTTTTAATTTCATTTTTAAAAATGTTTTAATTTTGTATTTTAATTTTTGGATTTTCTAAATTATTTTTTCCAATAAGTTTTTTTTAAATATTTTTTTGTTTTCATTTTTAATTTGAATTTTCTTTATTTAATTTATTTGGATTAGAGTTGTTTTTAACTTTTTTTTTAACATTTAATATTTAATATTCAGTTATTTTAAATATGAATTATTAGTTTTGGAAAAAAATTCAAGTGAACATAAAATTTGTAAAAAATACACATAATTTACTATTTCTTCATTTTTTTATTTTTTTCATAAAGTTGAAATGTTATTTTCAGCGAAAAGGTTTAGAAATATACAAAATGTGTATTTTTTGTCAAATGTTTATTATTATTATTTTTTAGTGACAATTATATTATTTGTATTGAAGTATTAACTAACTAACTAACTATATATATAATATCCAAATTTCAAAATATTATTTTTAGCATTTTTCTAAACTTTTTGAAAAAAATTGAAAATTTCATTAAAAAAAAACATTTAAGGAAAAACAAAAAACAAAAAAAATCTATTAAAGACAAACATCACATTAAAAAAAAAAAAAAGACAACTTGAAAAATGGTTAAATAACCAACATTTAAAAAAAAATGTATTATAATAACGCTTGGATAAATTGTAAATCTTTTTATTAATTGTGTGAACTTATATTTTTTCATTGACAATGGACCATGTTTAAGATCAAGATTAGAACGAATGTAAATACTTTTTTTCCTTTTTTAATAATAAAATATGCAACTACAAGTGGTAAGAATAGATGCTAGGAGAAAATAATTTCACACTCATAATGTCAAGGATAAGCTTAAGGAAGAAATAAATGTAGTATGTAACATAACCAAATTTTCTCCCTTCAAACTTTGTGTACTATATATTCTAGTATAAACAAGTATACATAAAAAATAAATGTAGTATGTAGCCTAGCCAAATTTTACTCTGCAGTGTACGAAGTAATGAACGAGGTTAAACCTCTTTGGAATTTAACTCAATAAACGAATAAAAATTCTCAGACATATAACTAACACAACCACAATTACCAATATGGTTGATATATGTGATAAACCTATATGAACCATATATATATAACCATGGTTTCCAATGTGGTTGATATATACTGATAGGCCTATATCTAATACTTAGTAATTATTATGTGTATTCTTTTTAAAAACAAACTATTTATGATTATTAATAACTATATAAATAATAACAAGCATATTCTTATATATTTATAATTATATATTAATATTATAGTAATAATACTAATTGATAATAATAACAATAGTAATAATAATTTACTAATAAAAATGAATAAATACTAGTTAAATCATTAATTATGGTTAAACAATATAATAATTTTTTTAATTAAATATTGGTCAATAATAATAATATGAATATTAATTAATTAAATAAAATAGAAAATTAGTTCATTTTTACACCATAATAATTAATTCTTTGTCACAATGTAACGTTGCATCATGGTTGACCATGGTTGAATTTCATATTGAGAAAATCTTTGTCACAAAGCAACATTTGAGCATTCTTGACCATGGTTGACTATGATTAGCTATGTTTAACCCAAAGGAATAATAAACAATTTGGATTAATACTAAAAACTCATGATTGACCACGACGGTCCTCGATTGGCCATGGGTGACCATGTTTGATTCTATAAAACATGGTTGACCATGATCAACCATTCCTGACCATGGTTGACCATGATTGTCCATGATTTTTATATGGAGACAATTTTTGTCAGAATGGGACATCCCACCATGGTTGACTATTGTTGGTTATGGTTGACCATGGTTGACCATGGTTGATATTACAAAACCAAGTTAATAATAAACCCAAGGGATTGATATTATAAACCCAAGGGAAAAATAAACCGAAGGGATTAATAGTAAAATCGCATAATTGACCATGGTTTACAATGGTCGACCATGATTTATATTATAAATGTAAGGGAATAATAAACCCAAGAGATTGATATTATAAACCCAAAGGAATAATAAACCCAAGGGATTAATACTAAAACCCTAAGAGATTATGAACCATGGGGAATAATATTAAACTGAAGGGACTAATATTATAATCCCAAGGCATAAAAACTCTAAGATAACTATTAAAAATACTAAAATAAACATGGTTGAACACAATTGATTTTCATATTAAGATAATCTTTGTCAGAACACAACATTAGACCATGGTTGATCATGCTTGATTTCCATATCTAGCCTTGTTTGGGCATGGTTGAACATGGTTGGTTATGATTTACCATGGCTGACAATGATTAATATTAAAAAACCAATGGATTGATATTATAAACCTAAGGGATTAATACTAAAACCCCAAGGGATTATGAACCAAATGGAATAATATTAAACCCAAGGGTCTAATATTATACACCCCATGTATATAAACATTAAGGTAAATATTATAAACACTAAAATAAACATTATTGACCATCATTTATTTTCATATATAGACAATCCTTATCATAATTTGATGTTGGACCATTGTTGGGTGGGGAATAAAAAACCCAATCGATTGATATTATAAACCCAAAGGAACAACAAACCCAAGGGACTAATACTAAAGCCCCAAGGGTTGCTTTCTGTATAGAGACAATCCTTTTCATAATGCAACGTTGTACCATGGTTAACCATGGTTGATAAATATTTATTTTCATATCGAGATAATTTTGTCATAACACAACGTTCAACCATGGTTGATTTCGATATCCATATGGTTTTTCCATGGATGAACATGGTTGGCTATTATTGACCATGGTTTACCATGATTAATATTTCTAAACCTAATGGATTGATATTATAAACCCAAGGGATTATGAACCTTAGGGAATAAGATTAAGCCCAAGGGACTAATATTATAAACCCAACATATATAAACCCTAAGATAAAGATTATAAACACTAAAATAAACATGATTGACCATGGTTGATTTTCATATTGAGATAATGCTTATCACAATTCCATGTTGGACCACAGTTGACCATGGTTAATTTTCATATCTAGGCAATATTGGTCACAATTCGACGTTGGACCATGGTTGATCATGGTTTATTTTCATATTCAGATAATCCTTACCACAATTCCATGGTGTACCATGGTTTACCATGTTTGATTCTATAAAACATGTTTGACCATCATTAACTATGGCTCACCATGGTTGATCACGATTTTCCATGATTTTCCATGATATTTATATGCAAACAATTTTGTCATGATGTGAGATCTGACCATGATTGACCATGGTTGACCATGGTTGGTTATGCTTTACCATGGTTGACCATGATTGGTATTATAAACCCAAGGGATTCATATTACGAACCCAAGGGAAACATAAACCCAAGGGCTTAATACTAAAACCACAAGGGATTATGAACCGAGGGGAATAATATTAAACCCAAGGGACTAATATTATAAACCCAACATTGGTAAACCCTAATATAAATATTACAAACACTAAAATAAACTTATTTTATTTTGATGGTCAGACAATCCTTATCACAATGCGACAATCAACCATGGTTGATCATGGTTGGCTAGGATTGAAAACGGTTGACCACGATTGATATTATAAACCTAAGGGAATAATAAACCCAAGTGATTGATATTATAAAACCAAAGGAATAATAAACCCATAGGATTAATACTAAAACCCCAAAGGATTTTGATCCCAACGAAATAATATTAAACCCAAGGGAGTAATATTATAAACCCAAGGTATAAAAACCTTTAGATAAATATTAAAAATACAAAAATAAACATGGTCAAGAACGATTGATTTTCATATTGAGACAATCCTTGTCACAATGCAATGTTGGAGAATGGTTGACCATGGTCGAACATGGTTGTTTATTGTTAGCCATTGTTTAATAATATTAAACCCTAGGAATATGAACCCTTAGATCAATAAACCCAAGGGATTGATATTATAAACCGAAGGGAATAATAAACCTAAGGGATAAAAATTATAAAACCAACTCATATAAACCCTAACATGACTATTATAAACCCTAAAATAACCTAAAATAGCCATGGTTGACCATGTTTGATTTCCAAATTAGATTAATCTATTGTGATATTGACATAATCATAAATAGTTGGACAAATATTTAATCCCTAATATTGGGGTTTTATAAAACCAAGGGATTATTAATATTATAAATACAAGAGCTCAACAAACCCAAGGCATTAATATTATAAAAACAAATGATTAATAAATGCAAGGGATCAATATACCCAAGCAATCAATAAGCCCAATAAACCCACTGAACTAATATTAAAAACCCAAACAATTAATAAACCTTACAAATTAATGTTTTAAGCTTAGGGGATTAATAAAACCAAGTAATTAAATGATAAATGAAAGGAATTATTAATATTATAAACATGAAGAATGAAAAAACCCAAGTATTTGATATTATAAACCCAAGGAATAAATAAATCCAAGAGAAAAATATTAGAAACCCAAGGGATAAAAAAATGTAAGGAATCAATACTAAAAACAAAAGTGATTGATAAAGCTTATGAATTAATATTTTAAACTCAAAGTATTGATAAATCCGCATGACTATGAATATTATAGAACCAAAGGATCAATAAACCTTATGGATTGTTAATATTATAAACTCAACATGTTAATAAATTGAAGGTATAAACATTGTAAACCTAACGGGTTAATATTAATCTTCAGGACTATTATTGAAACCTTAATATTGAGGATTAATAAATCGAAGGGATTAAATTATAGACCCATCGAATTATTACTATTATAAAGCTAAATAACAAGCAAACCTAAGCATTTAAGATTATAAACCCAAGGAAATAATAAACCCGAGGAATCCATAAACCCAAGAAACTAATATAAAAACTGAAGAGATTCATAAACCCTAAGAATTAATATTTTAAACTCAAGGCATTGATAAACAAAAGGGATTATTAATATAAACACAGGGAAGTAATAAACCCAACAGTTTAATAATATAAACCCAAGGAAGTAGTGAACCCAACTGATAAATATTAAAAACCTAAGGGATCAACAAGCATAAGGGATCAATATTACAAACACAAGAGATTAATAAACCCTATGAATTAATATTCTAAAAACAAAGGATTGATAAACTCGCATGATTATTAATATTATAAACCCAAGTGATCAATAAACCATAGAGATTGTTCGTATTATAAAACCAAAGAATAAATAAAATAAAATGATAAACATTATAAACCTAATGGATTAAACCCTTAATATTGGGGTTTAATAAACCGAAGGGATTATTCTTATTATAATTCAAAGGGACTATTAATATTATAAATACAAGAGATGAAGCAAGGAAATGCATTTTTAATTTTATAAAATCAAGACAGTAATATTATAAAAACAAATGATTAATAAACCCAAGCAATCAATAAACCCAACAAACTAATATTAAAAACCCAAACAATTAATATTTTAAAGTCAAGGGATTAATAAACCCAAGGGATAAAATGATAAACCAAATGAATTATTAATATTATAAACCCAATTTGTTTAAACCCCATGAGAAATATTATAAATTGAAAAAAAAATATCAATTACCATCCTTAACCATCGTTGATTTTCATATTGAGACAATCTTTGTTATAGTGCGACGTTGGAGCATGGTTGACCATGATTCACAATAGTTGATTATGGTTTTCATTTGAAGAGAATATTCATTATAATGCAAATTTTGACAACTCTCGCGATGATTGGTTTTGAAAATGAGAGAATATATGTCATATGAAATATTTTAAGACCCCTAATCCATTAATTCATGGCATCGATATTATAAACATAAATAATGTTATAATACAAAACAATAATAATAAACATAAACCACAATCAATATAAGAACCATAGTGTAAACTGTTAAGACATCAATACAAAAAAATAATATGAATGCATTAATAATAATACACTATAAAGCATTAAGATATGATAAACCATCAACACAATAATAATAACATATTTATATCACTATATTATAAACAATAAATCAATTTTAAAGCATAAATACATTAATATCAATACATGAGCATATTAATAGTATAAATCTCAATAATATTGATATAAACAAAAAGAACATGAAGACACAACAATAATAATATAAACGCCAATAATACATTTATTTATGAAAGACATGAACAAAGTGTAGAGACCCATACAAAATACCAAACCAATTACCAATGAAAGAGAGAGAAATAAAATAGTAATAATGGCATTGGAGCAAAGGAACATAAATGAAAAAAACACATTTAATTTGCACACATTGGATTTAAGGAAGAACAACATGATAGGACATTTTAAGACCAGAGATATCCAATTTTCTACATAACAACAACAACAAGAAAAAAAATTCAATTTCAGTGACATTGCAACCATAGAAAAGACATCAAGTCTTAACATTGTTATGTTTTTTTTCTTTACATCAAATAATTCCGCTACGAAATTGAAGTTGAAACACTCCATCAAAAGTCATTTTTGAAATAGCCTCTTCTAAAACACAACTAGACTGATGACAAAAGCAACACCAATTCAAATCAACAAGATAATGATCACGATACTTAACGATTTCCAACTAATTCCTTCTTATTCTCCTCCTGGACTCCTTCCAACTAATTACACGTGTTTTCATTTCATCTAGCACACGAAGATGCTCATGACTAAAAGTAGGATGGAACCCATGTTTTCTATCAAACTTGTTCCAGAGATACGAAAGAAAACTTATTGGTCCAACAATATTGCACATTGATTTGGAATAGTAGATGACATCATTATTGTCCATATCTGCATTTGAAATAAAAAATATAAAATAAAATTAATACAAACACAGACAAACAAATAAGCATAAACACACACACACACACACACACACACACACACATATATATATATATATAATATATATATATATCTATATCTATATATATATATCTATATATATATATATATATATATATATATAATATATATATATATATATATATATATATATATAACCATAACGCCCCATTTTTATTTATGTTAAAAAAATTAATCTTATAAAGCTCATGCTGTAAAATAATCTAATGTTACATGAACGAAATGATATAAAAAAAATTCACAAATATAAATCTCATTTCACAATACAATGGAAAAAACCGTGGAAATAGAATAAAACCATGGCCAATATTGAAAAAATGAATATTGGCCATGGTGATGGCCAATATTCAAAACCTCCATTTTTGCATCTCATGATGTAATAGAAATCCATAATATCAATATCAATATGAACCATTTATAAAATTTATTTTGAATGATTCATTCATATAACTCATTGTTTCTATCTAAATGCTTTGTTTTAAAGAAAAGAACAATAGTCACTTAAAAAAAATAAGTAAATTGAACAACATGAAAAATGATGTAGACAACTTTCTCAAATTCTACTATGAATATGATGAATGCATTAATCTCATAAATATATGAAAACAATTACTATTTAAAAAGTAAATCAAGAGGACAATAGAAGAAATTCAAAAAAAATATTATAAAAAAGGTCACAATGTTATAAGTTGTATGTCATAGAAATATGGACTTCAATCTCTCCTCTTCTTTCTTGATAATTGTAACATATGCACTATCTTTCATCTTGGCGTAATGCTGAAAATAAAAAGGAGGTGAAATGCATAAACCATCTATTGATTTCACTCTTTATATGGACGTGGAGGTAAGGTCTTATTGCTCTTTATTCCCGATATCAACTAACACCCATTCTAAAGTCAATCCCAGTGAGTTGTGGATTTTAAGATTCCATGCCATATTTAAAGGAATATGTTTTTGATTTCCTCTTATCACTAATGTGATAGGAACAATGTTTGGGTTGCTTGCATCAAATGGAACACCAACATAGTTATCAAAACAAACATTTGTGAACATTGGAATCTAAGGTGGCTTAGAGGTATGTGTATAAAATATATCCTTAACATAACCAAGTGAACCATTCACCAAGCCAGCTTCAACCATAGATGACATGTCAACATAACACGCTGACCATGATGTAACAAAACTTCACAGTCCAATTGATCATCGTCGACACCAATGATTACTAAGCACCTTGAATGCTCAATAATGCATTGTGCAATTGGAGAATTTAATTATTTTAACATATGGTTGTTATGGAAGGAGATGAAATTATTTGTTGGAAACATGTGAACTACTACATTAAATAAATACCTTTCTCTAGGATGCAACCTCATACCATACCGTGATAGAAGAAACTCCCAATCTTCAAGAACATGTTATACATTTCTTATGTTATTGTGGACTCTACCAAAATAATAGTGTTTCTCATTATTCACTTGTTGGCAAAAGATTGTGTCAAGAGTGGCAACAATGTTGAATTTGTTCAACTAGACTTTCCCTCTTGTATTACCTTCATACCGAGGCTTATCTCTCAAAAGAGGCCGTTGACCAACGTCACCCACAAGGATGCTGGATCTACCGCCAGAAGGACAATTCTTTTTCTCTATAAATGCTTCTCGTAATTGAGCATATATTTACATAGAAAACCTTGATCCTAGAAATATCATTTAATCAATCAATATATATCTAATATGTCTCATTTCTTCTTGTAATACTGCTACTGACTACCCTTGTAGCGGCTACCTATCTTTAATTAGATTTTTTAGAGATGATTGTATTGATTTTGCATGTGTATTATTAGCATCTATTCCTATTGGGGAAAGAATAAGAAAATGGCTAATTCTATTAGTTAACAATGGATAAGGAAGGAATTCCTAGTGCGTGCAATGACCTAAACAGTCATAAGAAAATCTTCACGAGTCTGATATTCAGCAAAGTGCCTTAAAACAATTTCAACATCAATTCGTTGTTTTTCCGACAATGAATCTGGAGATGAAAATGTTCTATTTGAAAGGTCAACAATATCAACCCTTGATTTTTCATTCCTTATAAAATTAATAGATTCTTCTACAACATCAATAGAAATAGTTGTACATTTCCAGTTAAAGGATTTTCAAAGTCCCTTTGATGAAGGGTGTGAATATCATAAACATTCACATCATTTGGTGGAACCAAGAGAGAGAAATATGCAATTCTTGAAAATCAACCTCAAGATTCATTTCATGGTTAGAAAAATCACTATCTTCTTCATCTTTAATATTGTCGACAATTGATTGATTTCGATCAACATGCCATGCTGGATATTGGAAATTCCTCCAATTTTCAATAATAATTTCAGCTGAAAGGCCAATTTCTACAGGAATGTCATGAAATGGCTTGCACAAGAGTAATTATGTCTAGCAAAAGGTTTCAAATTCATCTAAAGCCTCACCAAGAATAGAATAAAACTTTGGTCAAACCCAAACAAAACATGAACATCTCTAGGCTTCTATGGATCTTGTTTATGCTTGCTATAAAATTTCGAAGATCTTTCTGTTTCTATCAAAGATAGATGTTCAAGGAAAAAAAGACTCTTCTGATAATGTTGAACAAAATTATTCTTAGATGAACATTGGAAGCAATCTCTTGATATTTTCTTAAAAACCTTTCTTTGAACATTGAAGGAATCAAATTTCTAACTACAAACAACAAGAGGTAGCCTAAGAAACATATGGCAGGTTTCTTGTGCTCCAATGTCATGATCGACAATTGTTTCTGCAAGAAAACTTCTGTATGCACATAAATTAGATCCTAAAAGGAAATAGTATTTGTAATTGTAGTTAACATATAATGATAATTTTCAGACCTTTTTTCTTCTTTTGATGCATACTTAGCAATATATTTCAAGAAAACATAGCAAGAAAGCACTAGTTGGAAATAAACATTTGCATGCCACATTATCAGAAGGTCAATGTTATGTACATTGAGTCTGTCAACATTTCTTGATGGCTCACATTTTTTTCTTCCTTAATCATCTATGAACAACCTTGATTGATCACAAAGATCATGTGGAGCATTGTACAAACATGTCAGAATAGTACCTTTTTTGCACAAACAAGAATCTACACTATATTTTGTGTTCATTTGGACATGGTTTAGCAATCATTCATAATCATTATCAGGATTGCAAAGGAAAATCTGATCAGTATTCAATAGGCAAGGGTCATCATTCAGGCTTCGTCGAACCATTATGTTGTGACAACGTATGTCACATCAATTCCATCCAGTTACATACCTGTCAAATTAGAACCTCTTTGAAAGTTGTACATTAGAACCATTTGACCAATCAAGTCTTTCCATGTCAAGAGTGCCTTCCAACCATAGGAAACCATGGATATGTGTTGAACCCCTATGTTGCCACTAATATCTAAAGAAAATGAAGAAATAGTTACTAGAAACAATATAAATGTAATCATAATAAAAAAATTGACAAAGTATAGAAAATAAGTTCAACAACACAAACCTGTACTAGAAGTCTTTAGCTTTAAGATATTTTTGGATAACTTCCTCTTGAAAATATTGAATCTACGGTGCATAAATGTGGCAACGATATGAGGGTAGTGGATAACATTCTCAATTTTCATACAATGCTCCTTTAAATAACGAGAATGTGAATGTATGGGCATGATGTTATGAAACTATGGCCACTTTGGGTCAACTACACTCAAAGTAAAAGATAAATATGGACATCCCAATTGAGTAATCATGTCTGTCAATTCATCTCAACACTTAGTACATTATGCCCTTGTACCTCTTAGAGAAGAACCAAACCACATAAGATGCTCAACCAACTTATTATTTGGTCAATCAAAAAGTTAGTGACGCAAATCTTAGATTGTTGTAGGTGAGTTATCATGTAAATGTTTCTTTACAAAAATAGGATAAGGTGCTTGGATCTAATGCCGCATTATCATGTTCAATAGGTAATATCAAGAGCAAGAATGACTTCCAAATTTTTGATCATAGTACCTAAGAAGATTCAATTCATACTCATGGCATTCAACACTACAAATACCTGGTTAAAAGAAATCAACATCAGTAGTGGGGAACAATGTTGGGAATTACATATCTAATAACCCCTCTATATTATATTCATTCATTGGAGAGGTTCCAATACTGGGCCAATCCATGTCTTGAACATGTGAATAATCCACTTCTCTTCATTCATTTAGTAGGTGAGAAATAAAAGAAGAAGGATGAGAGGGAAAATGCTCAACAAGCATCCCTTCATTATTATTTGCATTGATCTCATATTTTTCAATATCATGATCAACAAATTTAAACATGGATGAGACATTTAATGATATTTTGGGCAAAGCGTTCACTGAATCATATTCAATTACAACATCTAGATAATATTAATCATGTTAGATTTTTAAAATAAATGTAGCCATCACTCGAGATATTTTAAGATAAAATTCATAATTTTTAGACTGAGTGGCATGTCTCCTCACAATTAGAAAGTAAATATCTTCAACATGTCGGTGAAGACTTTGTACAATTATATAAATATCTTGAGGAAAGCTAATTGTATGACAGCTATACTTATATTTCCCACCTTGAGCATGTGCCAATTGCAAAATAGGATTCACATGCGTTATTATCATTTCTTCAACTTGAGTAATAACCCTTAAAATATGAGGTTGCTCACCAGGATCCATGTTATTATATCAAGAAAAACAATGGGCACCTCTTTAAATCTTACATCATCTGCAAACAGGTCCTCGAGACTGTCTCAAAACATGGATTATGGGATATGATTCTTGGAAATGTGCCACATTTGGACGACTCAAAAAAATATCTATCTTTTCTCAAAATATTTTATTCACTGCAATGAGGTTTTCATCAAAATGAATATGATCACTATAGGTTGGACCATGCTGAGAATCATTTGGAGGAGCAAAATTTCTTCTAAAATGTACTTCATCTGGAGGAAGATGAGATTCCCTTCCCAAATTTGAAGCATGAGGAATGGATCTATGATAGGGCCTTTCAAAATTTATGGTCTACATTTCGCGGGCCTGAGAGGATGTAAAGGTCTCTTTGTCATAAAATGTTTTAAAATTTAATTTGCAACTAATAATAAATGAAAAAATTGAAAAAAAATCAAATGCACTCAAAATGTACATTTGTTTCTTGATGTGGATGAGTGTTATGAGATGGCTAATTTTTGCTTCTAACATTAGTGGATGGAACATCTGGGGAGTAAGTTTCTATGCCTCTATTCAAATGAGTCATTTCTTGTTTCAATAGAATAAAATACATTATAAAAATAAATTTCCATCAAATAAAGATTAAAAAATGGAGAAAAAATCAAATACATTGAACATATAAATTAGTTTTACAATTTGATTCTTTGGATTCCAATTCTCCAACCTGATCAGATGAAATCATGTTTTTTTTCCATAAACTATTATAAAATACAATATCCAACCAACTATAAATGAAAAAATGAGAAAAATATCAAATGAACTCAACATTTACATCTTCTTGGTGATGTGGATGAACTCTATGAGATGGTTCCTCTTCACTTCTAACATCAGTAGATGGAACATATACGAAGTTAATTTGTATGCCTCCACTGAAATGAGTTGTGTCCTATGAGAAGAAAATAAAATATGCCACAAAATTAAATGTCCGACCAACTAGAAATTCAAAAAATGAAAATAAAATAAAAAACATTGAAAATTTACATTAGTTTGGCAATTTGATCATCGAGGAGAATGCAGAGGAAGGTTATGACACGCTTCATCTTCACTTCTCAAATTAGTAGATGGAACACTTTGGGAATTAATTTCTAGACCTCTATTAAAATGATTTATATCCTATTCCAAGAGAATAAAATAGCTTATAAGTTTAGTAAAGAAAATTTTGTAAATAGAGGAATGCGATAAAACAACCACTATCGCATCAAAAATCAAAATATCATTGTGTAACCTCCATTGTTACATGCAAAATAATATCAGGGATGAATGATTGCCTTGGTGGGACCACATTACTTTGAGAAATGGGATTTTAAGATCCAAAGTCTTGAGCAAATGGCTCCAAATTATCAAACACATGGCCAATTAAATTATCATCCAAACCATCACACTCAATGTTATCATTACCTCCACCATGGATGTTTTGCAACCTTTAGCTTCGGTTGAAACATGCAATTATAGACATGAAAGGGTTAGGGTGTACATTTGCATCCATGTTATTGATATTATGTTCTTCCCTATTGTAAGATGTTTCCCCAATATTATGAACCTTTTCAGGAGAGCATTGAACACCAACATTATGTTGACGAGGAGCATATTATGATAATGAACTATCAACAAGAAATATTATTTCCATTACATCATCCATAGTACGATACTGACGAGGAATTATAAAATCATTTTTAAGAGTGGCTTCACTCGTTCTTTTATGATATGTAGCTCTCCTATGCTCATTTATGGCATCCTTATTTTGTTGGCAATGTAAAATATTACTTTCATTAGAGCTATCATGTGATGCTAGTGACAAATTTCATTTTCTTATATGCTTTATTGTGCCTTCAGATGACATGTCTACAATTAATAATAAAATATTCATTACGGAACCATAAACATGGAACATAACATATATGAAACATAAAAAAAAACACAAAAGAATGAAAAAGGCACATGTTTTTTTTGGCAATCATAAAAAAACATAAAAAGTGTTATATTTTTTTCTCTAACAATATAAACTTGTCAAAATGTATAAGTAATTTTCCAAATGGCTAAAAAAATATGAATTTTTCGAAAGGGGTAAAAAACAAAATGAATTTTTCCAAATGGCTTAAACAAAAGAGTCTAAATTTTCATGTATCATATTAGAATGAAAACGAAACCCATAGAATTGGGACACAATACTATAAGAATTATATGACTTGGAATTATATCTAAAACTTTAGAACCATATACTATCGAAAGATAAATGCAAATATTAAAATGTACATTAATATATAACATTGTTTGAGAATCAATGAAAAAGACTAATACAAATAACATGTATAACATAAGGCATAGTAATTATAATTATACAAACAAATAAAAATGCATAGAATCCAAACACATTTACATAAAATTAATAAAAAATTAGGGGAAATAATATGAAATATTTTCCAAGTCCTAGTGTTTCACCCTCCCCCCTTCGAAACCCCAAGGGTTAGCTCAACTGGTCAAATAAATGACTCGCCATTTGGTAGGTCACAAGGTCAATTCTCCCTAAATCCCTTGGGGTTAGGCCTAGCTATTGACCATGGGGCTTGATACTTGATCAAGCTTAGATATTTCCATGGAAGTAGAGGCCACCCAATGGCCGCTGGTGTCCATGAACCACCCAAAAAAAATAAAGTAAAAAATAAAATAAAAATATAAATATATATTATATATAAATAAGAAATATTTCCACAACTGTATAGAGTATATAAAATGAAAATATTTATAGGAACTCCTAAGAATACTAATAGCCTATGAATCAATATCCATATCCAATGATGGAATCTCAGAACCAAAATCCATATGAAGTGCAATTGCAAAACAATTCCATACTCAATCAAATCATTGCAATCCACGAGCGTTGGGTAGCAAAACCCAGACATCTGTTCATGAGTTGAAATATCAATATCCATTACAAAAATGATGCAAGTCATGATGTCATATAATATGAAAGGAATGCAGTTGCACATAACAACCACACCATGGACTGTTTGAAATGGAAGATAACTAGGACATTTTCTATTTATATGTGTAGAAATTTATTCCAACAATTTCCATCTGAAACCCCAATCATCGTCAAAGTAGTGAATTATTCGTTCAACACATGGATGACCAAATTGGAAATTATTTAATTCTTCAATTGCCCATACAAAAGTGGAGCAATCATTGACAAGGAATATCAACTAATCAATGTATATTGCTACGACATACACCATATGCTAGTGATTGGAACAAATGAAAATCCCCATTCATTTTTTATTACATCAAAGCAATAGATTGTATACCCATCCTGAGGATAATCTTCATACTCCTTGTTGGGTCCCTATAATACTAGTGATTACCCCATTACTATTGTAGTTGCATCCCTTATTAATATTGTTGTGCCCCTATTGTCCCCCATAGAATCCCTCTATTGTTATTTTTGTGGCTTTATATTATTATTGTTAGGTCGGCTGGGTTATATTGCGACTGCTTAGACTCGTATATATAGAAAGGAGGTTTTGTAATTTGTATCATCCAAGAATTGTTCATTTATGTAATTTAAAGGAGGTTTCCCCCTCGAAGAGGCTAAATTTTAAGGTGTTGATCTATCTTTTCTATCTTTCTTGAAGTTGGTTTCATAACATTTGGTATCAGAGCTTTGGATTCTATGGTTCGCTGCTCCAAATAGGTCATCATGGAATTTTCGCTATAACATTTTTTCTACGATGTTTCAGAAGCCAAAAAAAAATAAATTTGAGAAGACGTCGCGCTGAAGCTTGAGACCAAGTTTCAGAGCTTTTCGTGCTATATTTGCGGAGATATGATCTGAGGAAGTTCGTCTTTTTGTAGACTCTTGAATTACATTCCAAATAGGTGACCTCGGGAAAATCGTCATAACTTTCTCTCTAAGCATCAGATTGAAATTTCATAAGCAGGTATAGAAAGAGGACGAAATTTAGTTTATTGTATATATTTTTCAGAGCCAAAGGTCGAAACACTGACTCGTGGCACGTCATACAAGTTCGCTCTCCTGAACTAGTCTATAATCAGGTCATTGTCGGAGATTTCGCATAACTATTCCTTGGAGAATCCAATTTGGATCAGAGTAGTGGCATTGGAAGGAAGACAAAGAGGGCTACTGTAGGTCACAATTTCAGAACTTGACGATTTGATTGTACAGAGATACATCAGAGGCAATATCGAGCTCCTACAAAGTGAAAAAAGGTGTGTAGATTCTTTTAAATTCTTGCTTAAGCTTGGTTTGAAAAATTATTTGAAGGAATTCAAATGTTATAGTAGAGAATTATTATCAGTAACTGATGCCCTGAGGACAAAAAATGCAAACACCTAGTAAGGAACCTGAAAGCTCTAGCATGACTCATGAAGAAGAGGAAGAAATGCTACATGATATATCAAAATTACAAGAACAAGTGCAACAAATGTCACTCTCACGAAAGTTAACAGAAGCTAAGATAAATGGCGTGGAAGCTAAGATGAATGGCATGGAAGCTAAGATGGACAATTTCAAGATAGATTTGAACAAAAATTTGAAGACAGGCATGGCAGATTTGAAGACAGATTTGAGAATTTTTCTACAAGAAATACTTACTAATGGTGAAAAGGTAGTAAAGGAAACTCATGATGCGAACAAAAGAAATTTTAATCATGATATCATAGACTATAATGTGGGATCAAAGACCCACCATATTCCAATAATCGATATGAGGAAGTTTGATGGCAAGGATCCCGCAACATGGATATTACAGATGGAGCAATTTTTCAATCTTAATAATGTGCAAAACACACAAAAGGTACGTATTGCAACATTATATTTGGAACCAAATCAGTTTCTATGGTATCAATGGCTTTGCTCTTGTAAGCAATTTATCACTTGGGAAATTTTTACGGAAGAGTTGATAGCACATTATGAGGATACAAAAAGCAACACTTTTTTTAGCCAATTGATAAGTCTCAAACAAAAGGGTTCAATAATGGAGCACATTGAGGAGTTCCAAAAATTCAACATAAGGGTAAAAGACATTTCAGAGGAGCATCGGATTGATGTGTTCATAGGGTCTTTAAAGGATAATATCCAAAATGATGTTCGCCTTTGGGAACCTGATTCATTAGAGAAGGAATTCAGGTTAGCAAGAAAAATGGAAAGCAGAATTATGGTAACCAGGAAGCATACCACTCACAACTATAAAGACGGAAGTGTTTTTGCCCCTAGTCTTCCACAACCTATAATGTTGACACCACAACAATTGGAAGAAAAGAGCAAAAGGGCTTTGTTACAGTTGTGATAGCAAATACACTAAAGGTCATAAGTGTGCTGAGAAGAAATTATTCTACATAGATTGTGAAGAGGAAGAAGAAAAGGAGCAAGAAAGGTCAAAAGAAGAGGATATACTCCAAGAACAAAGCCTAGATAAAGAAGAAATGAATCCAACCATATCTTGTAATGCATTGGCTAGAATTACCACTCCTCAAACCATCAAGATAGAAGGACAAATCAAGAAGAAAAAGGTAATAGTGTTGATTGATTCAGGAAGCACCCATAATTTTATTCATTGTAAGGTAGCAAAAGAATTGATTTGCTTCCTATATCCAGCACCAGAATGTAAAGTGATGATTGCAATGGAGGAACAATAAATTGCTGTGGAAAGTGCCATAATATCAAGCTATCCATGGGAGAATATGTATTTACTAGCCCAATGCTTTCCATTCCAATGGGAGGTGCCGATGTTGTACTAGGAGTCCAATGGCTACAATCCCTGGGTTCAATAGCTTTTAATTTTCAAGAAATTTTCATCAAATTTTCTGTAGAAGGAAAGGAAGTTGAATTAAGGGGTATTGCAGGGAAACCAGGAAAGATAATCAGATCTAATGGTATGACAAAGCTTCTAAACAAGGAACAAGTGGGTGTAATTGCACAGTTATGTTCACTAGATGTTTCCACATCAGAATCATCTATTTCTCTAGATCTCCAAAATGTCTTGGATAATCATTCCAAGGTATTTGAGACTTCCAAAGGTCTCCCACCTATGTGCGATCATCATCATGCTATTCATTTGATTCCAGGAAGTGTTCCTCCAAAAATCAGGCCGTACAAATATCCTTATGCCCAAAAGAGTGAAATTGAACATATGGTTGCAGAAATGCTAGAGGTTGGTATAATTCAACTGAGTCAAAGTTCTTTCTCTGCTCCAGTAGTATTGGTGCACAAGAAGGATGGATCATGTCGTATGTGTCCGGATTATAGGGAGATCAACAAGCTCACTATTAAAGATAAGTTTCCCATTCCTCTAATTGATGAATTACTGGATCAATTGCATGGATCAATTTACTTCACCAAGTTGGATCTTCGTTCAAGATATCATCAAATCAGGATGAAGATTGAAGACATTCTAAAAACAACATTTAGAAGTCATGAGGATCATTATGAATTTTCTGTCATGCCTTTTGGCCTTACCAATGCACCTTCAACATTTCAAGGTTTGATGAATTCCATTTTCAAACCATTCCTTAGAAAATTTGAGTTAGTATTTTTTGATGATATACTAATCTACAACACGTCTTGGAAGGATCATGTTGAACATGTTGACAGGGTGCTACAACTATTGGAGGAGAAACAATTATATGCAAAAAGATCCAAATGTTTCTTTGGAGTACAAGAGGTGGAATATCTGGGTCATATTGTATCTCATGAAGGAGTTAAGGTAGACCCTAGCAAAATTAAAGCCATTAAGGAATGGAAAATCCCCACATCCATAAAGCATCTACGAGGATTTCTCGGGTTGACAGGGTATTATCACAAGTTTGTTAAGAATTATGGAGAATAGCAGCACCTCTAACAACATTATTGAAGAAAGATGCATTTTCATGGTCTCCGGAAGCAACAAAGGCCTTCGAACATCTTAAAGAGGCAATGTGCCAAGCACCGGTCTTAGCTACATCAGACTTCACAAAAACCTTTATTGTGGAATGTGATGCTTCAGGAAATGGGATTGGTGCTGTTTTAATGCAGGATGAAAGACCCATTGCTTTTGAAAGTCGTCCAATCAAGGGAAAGTTTTACACAAAGCTATTTATGAGAAGGAAATGTTGGCAATACTCCATGCACTTAAGAAATGGCGACCCTACCTAATGGGAAGACACTTCAAGGTAAAAACGGATCATGATAGCCTTAAATACTTTTTAGAACAAAGATTATCCTCTGAAGAGCAACAAAAGTGGGTCACAAAGATGTTGGGTTATGACTTTGAAATCATCTGCAAAAAAGGAAAGCAAAATGTTGTGGTAGATGCACTCTCAAGAAAGGATGAGGATGTGGAAGCATTGTTGTACGCCATTTATATTATCCAACCAGAATGGATAAATGAAGCAAGGGAGGAACGGAAGAATGATGAAGAAGTTTGGGAAATCATTTGAAAGTTACAATAGGATTGCAGTACATCAGATACATTTAGCTGGCAAAAGGATTCGTTATGGTACAAAGATCGCTTATACCTTTATAAGAATTCCGAGCTAAAACAAAAGATTCTTATGGAATTGCACACTTCTCCCTAAGGAGGGCACTCAGGATTTAAAAAAACTTACCATAGGGTTAAGAAGGATTCTTTTTGGGATGGACTTGAACCAGATATTCAAAAGTTTGTGGCGGAATGTTTGGTTTGCCAACAAAATAAAGTTGAAATAATTAAGACACCTGGTCTATTACAACCTTTATCCATTTCAAGCCAGCGTTGGGAGGAGGTTTCAATCGATTTTATCATAGGTTTACCAAGGTCTGAGGGAAAGAGTGTCATCATGGTGGTAGTTGACAAACTTATCAAGTATGAAATTTTGTGCGTTATCACATCCATTTAAAGCCAGTACAGTTTCTATTGCATTTATGGAAACAATTCAAAAGATTCATGGAAACCGAACGATTATTGTAAGTGCCGGAGATCCCATTTCACAGGAAATTTTTGGACAGAATTATTTTCTTGTATTGGTACTCAATTAGCTCATAGCTCGTCTTATCATCCTCAATTTGATGGGCAAATTGAGATAGTAAATAAATTTTTGGAAGAATATCTTCGTTGCTTTGTATCTGATAAACAAACACAATGGGTCAAATGGTTGCCTCTAGATGAATGGTGGTATAACACTTCTTTCCATACAACAACAAAAATGACCCCATTTATGGCACTTTATGGATATTAGCCACCATCCATCACATCATATTTAAGAGAAAATTCTAAGGTTCAAGTAGTGGAACATCACATCGAACATCAACAACAAGTCCTCCAACTCTTAAAGGATAACCTCGTGTTGGCACATAATAGAATGAAACAATAGGTATATCAACATCATAGTGAAAGAAGTTTTGATGTAGGTGATTGGGTATTCCTGCGGCTACAACCATATAAGAAAATGTCTCTCAAGCAATCTAAGAAGGATAATAAATTATCACCAAAGTAATATGGTTCGTACAAGGTGTTGCAAAATATTGGTACGATGGCATACAAATTGGAGCTTCCTGTAGCTTCTCGATTGCACCCAATTTTCCATGTTTCATATTTAAAGAAGGTTATAGGCGACAATCTTCCAGTTCAAACAATATTGCCAGAACTTGACGAGGAAGGAAAAATTATATTGGAACCAGAAGCAGTCACAAAAATAAGAACTCGACAGCTATGAAATCAATCAATTTTGGAGTATCTTATCAAGTGGAAGAACTTATCCACTAAAGATTCCATGTGGGAGGATGAAAATTTTATACATAAGCATCCAGAACTACTCAAGCATTGAGGACAACACTTTTTTGAAGGAGAGGGGCATGTTGGGTCCCTATAATACTAGTGATTAGCCCATTACTATTGTAGTTGCATCCCTTATTGATAGAACCGAAAAAAATCACTTTTATAAAACACTCCATTCTTAGTGGGTGAAGTTTCACTAGATTGAAGATAAACCCTTTCCAAAACCCCATCAAGATCACTACAAACATAAAATTTAGACTACATTCTATCATACATATGTTTTAGAATAACCGAGTCAAAATTTTTGCTGCTTACATTTTCCAATAATGAAAAGAATCTTGAGTCTCCAATTCATATTGGCCCTATGTTTTTAAAGGCCTTTATAAATAGATTAGTTAAAAAATAGTTGTGCGTGTGGGAGAATTCTATTGGTGAGGATAAAATCACCATTGCTCCAAAAATCTACTCTACTATGTATCTTGAATCTATGAATTGCAACTGAAAATAATGTATGTGAACATTCTAATTAAGGTATTCAACCAAAAAAATAATTGTCTTCATTATTGAGGAAAGGAACATTACATCCAAATTCGTTTGTAGAGACATGCTTGAAAAAAAATAAGAAGGAAGGGTTTTGCAAAACATTCTTCCATTGCTTACAAACAATGCTAAAGTTTATCACAATCGATAAAGGAGCGAGAGGAAGACAATTTCAAGAATTTCAGAAGGAAGACAATTCCAAATACCTGGGTCCATGATCAAACAATGAAATCACCTAACATAAAAAAAAAACACATTTGATATCAACAAAATAATTTAATGTTGAACAAAATTCAAATCAACATACATACATAATATACAATATACACATACATAAAAACTTCAATAAAATCAAATGAACGATCAGAACGTGATCTCTATAATCCAATATTATTAATGTTAGTAAACCTATAATTATGTTTATATTAATGTCTATCTTCAATATTGATGTTATAATGTTTCTATTAATATATTTTTAATATCGATACCAATTTTTTATTTTCAATATAATTATTTACATAAAAAAAATATTCACGTTAATGTATATATGCAAAATATATTTCTACACATATTTGTATATATTTAACATTAATATCTATATTTAATTAATAATATATAATATTAATTTAACATTAAACATTAACAAGAGATATTGTTGTTTATATTAATATAAAACAAATATTAATATGTTGACATTTTAATGCATTCTAGAGATTTTATATTGAATACAATAAATTGTATTAATAAGAAATTAACAGAATTTATTATTAACAATTTTTTTACATGAATTCTCAATTTATTTATTTCAATCTAAATGAATAAAATTTCAATATATGAATATTTTATATCAAACCAAAATGAAGTTAATATATCAAATCGAAAGAAGTCATTCACCCTAGAAGTTGCAAATTTTGAAAGGTGTCTCTACCTTGGGAGAGGCCGCACTCCCTTTGAACCATGTGGAATGGATATTCTAGTATAAATAAGGTCAAGGAAACACTTAAGGAAGAAATAAATGTAGTATGTAACATAACCAAATTTACTCCCTTCAAACCATGTGGACAAGACATGCTAGTATAAACAAGCTTACAAAAAAAATAAATGTAGTATGTAACCGAGCCAAATTTTACTTGGTAGAGTATCAAGTAATGAACGAGGTAATTTTTTTTGGAAAAACCCTCAATTCTCCAAGTAAAACATAGATATATGTATATCCATTGAAATTATGCGAAGACTTAACCCAGGTGAAATTCTAAAATAAGGGTTTTAAGAAATAAAAGATACATTGTTAATCTCATACAAGTGACTGCTAAACGCTGACTGTAAATATAAAAAATGGGTTTCATATGGAAAAACATTTCGGTAAAAACCTCAAAGAGAAAAATTACCATCAACGAATTTAATTATAAAACCTAGGTCGTAAAACTTGGTCCTTCAATAAGGTTATCAACATAAGTCCCTGTTAATACAACAATAAGACCTTGATAATAACTTGAGAGAAGCAGTTGTAATGACTGCCAAATTCTAGCAAGGAAATCCTTTCATGAGAAAAAGGTCCAGCTTAATACCTACAAATCCTGTGATTTCCAAAATGAACAATAGGTCTAGCTTAATACCTGCAAAACCCGTAATTTCTAGAAGCAATGATTAGTTTCAATAGAGAGATAATAATAAGAAATTATGTGAAGGGAAACATAATGAAGGTTTTACCTATTCAAGGGACTAGAAAGGTCACCAAAATATTCTACGTATTCTTGTAATTTGGATAAGTAACCTTTTAAGTATAGTTATAGGATATAAGGTTGGCTAATCTTTCTAATAATGCTAAGGAAAATTAAATTATGACTACCTATGGGCCAAAGATGTCAAGCTATCAAGCTCAAACCATATCTAGAAGTGATATGAATCCCAGCTATAACCCTAGGAGAGGAACCCATGCAATCAAAAGAGAATCAATTATAAAAATTAGTGTGGGATGAATAATTTACATTAAATGACAAAGGAAATATTAAGTGATGTAAAATGGAAAAAAAAACCTTGATGGGCTTGAAGCATAACCATCACTTGCATACAATACACATGTAATAGGAAAACCAAGAGCAAACCATCTGATTCATTGTATTATGTAGGTTGTAGAACCCGCTGAGGAGTGGAAGCATAATGACAGATCGTCTCATGGATTAATACCACCAACTACCTACTATTCTTCACCGGATCCACGATGTCGACTCTTAGGTTCAATAAATAGACTTTAATACTACCTTCCATGTCAACCTTTATGCATGTATTCCAACTCAGAGGAACAATCAAACTTGGGCATTCAACAAGAGAATATTATGCATAAGGACTTTGCTCCTTTTCTAACTCAACTTCAACATTAATTGAAACATTACCATACATATATTTTAGCTAGCATGATCATAGTCCTACTACCAGTAGTCAAATGTATTGCTAACATATATATCTTATGTAATGTGAACAATTATCTAAAAGAGCCTCATTGAATGTAATTTCCTCCATGATGCATAATGCATAACATAGATGACCGGAACCCTAGGATTTCAATCCTTAGAACATAATTGTTAATCATACATAGTGTCTCATACATAATTGTTCACCATCTTAAAAACTAAGATAACACGCAAGTTTAAAGATGTGACAACATAACAATTATTGCTTAAACCCCACATTATGTTCCTTCACTAAATTTAACTTGGATTACATTTATGTGCAATAATTTTGACATGAAAACATATATAATCATCTCATAAAAAAGGTTAATATCGAAAATTGTACTCAAGCATAGTGGTTGCATGCATTTATTCAATCGTCTAATAAGAAAATACAACTCAAGAAAATTCTCACGTATGCTAAATGAATTGAAAACATAGAGAGTAAGGGGCCAACATACAAAAAATCCCATGCAAACCAGACTATTTGAAATAATATCACTTGGAAAACCAAGCACCGCCACCCAAACCACAATTGGTTTTCACCAGTTCACCCCCGAGCCACGAGTTTTTTCCATAGATCAACTGCCCTCTGTTGATCTCCTCAATGCGTATTTAATACCCCCTTTCGTGATATGATTTCAATTACTGGCTTCTCACTTTTATGGATAATTTTATCCATTTTCTTAGGCTTTTCCCAAAAAATAGCAACTTTCTCTCTCGTGAGGCTTTTCCTCATAAAATCGTTCCACTCTCCCCAACAAGGATTTTATGTTTTCCTAATCCTAGCATCTATATTTCACTAAGTAACTTAATGGATAATTATCTCCAATGCATCAAGCATATCTAGAATTAGATCTAGAAGCCTTATCATGAAAGAATTATCCCTTCCCATACACCTATGGGATTTGGCAAGAATCTCATCTCTTGGTGTCTTCTTTTCCAAGTGATTAAATTATTTTATTTATTTAATATCAAAGTATTTACATTTCTTGTTACACACCAAGCCTAACTTTTCTTGGCTTACGTTAGAAGAGTTTTACATATAATGGAGGGGTGTTACATACTCCCCGCTTTAAATGTAAACCATCCTCAGTGTATTACAAAATCATACAATATTATTTCCTTATTCACAAGTAGTTATTTATGAATTTCCAGCCTCCCTTTCCTTGCCATATAATGCAGATCTTCTATTATATATCGGCTACAAATAAGTAGTATGAGCACATCTCCTTCCATCACTACATGTAGCATTTGTTTCAATCAATTTTGTGAGATATTTTAGATGCATAAACTCCACTTTGTTTACCACAATTAATATCATAACTTGATATACAATACCATTATTTGAGTAACTACGGGGTATGTTTCCCGTCATTTAACTATGTTTCCTCACGTTCATTGTATTTGAGTAAATGCATATTCTTCACATGCATTCTTCTAATGTCTTTGTGTTCTTGCCAAACACTTTTTTGCTACAGTTTCCCTGCAATAGTCACATCAAGTCAAACTATCATATTTTACTAATCAACATGTATAAAATATCATGTTTGGTTAGCTCAAACAAAACCATAAAAATCGTAACTCATTTGTAACCATCATAAAGAGAACTCGTATGTCCTATGTATAATAGGACTAAAACAAAATATGGACAATTATTCTTAGTTCCCAATACTAATTCTTAGTTTCCACCTTTGTCCTGCTTCTGCGCTCTGGATCGATTGCCACACCTGACAATCACCCAGTGCCTTCTCTTCAATGATGCGCACCTCTACATAGTGTATAGTGCACACATACAACTATATATGTTATATATCATCATGCACTACATGCATCCATATCGATACCATATGTATCGCTTGTAGATAGTACCACCTATACAACTTGTATACTGTACAATTATTCATTACATCACCTTTACTACATATACCTCATCCACTTGTTTGCAACAATGTTAGTATTACACCAAAAATTCTTTCAATTATTCACGTTACCTTTAGGAAATTCCGATCAAATCGTGCTTGGTTTTTCAATTGGGAATAAGGAGTTCATGGACCTAGTCGACTCCCTCATCAAGAGTATAACTAGAATTTTTGATGTCAAAGTATTCAAGTGCTTTTATGTTTTCATGTATCTTATGGTTGTAGATTTTTTTTCTGAAAATGATAATAAAGATACATAATACAACTTTGCAAAACTAATAACATAATTGTTTGGTACTTAAAGTACTCCACATATAAACTAATCATGTCATATGCTTTATTGTTACTCTTTTTACACTTATTCCAACACCTTGTTGGCCATGAATAATTCAGTGTATGTCTAAAACCAATTGAACAATCAGTATGAAAATGCATATATTTCCCATACATGAGTTATAAATGAAGGTTATAATATTCTCAATTTGACACCTATTAATTTTTTAGGTACTATGTGTTCCGGGGTGTGAATCTAGGTCCTTTATATGTTGACACCCCACTTTAACACCAGCTCATGACCTGGTAGCATATAGTTCATAAATTGTTCATGCAATTGTTATGTTTCCATATTCCAAACCAAACAACACTATCAATGAAATCTGATAGGTAGACTTCTTCGATAATGTTTGATAAGAAATAATGCATCTAGGATTGTATTATGATTTGAAAAATTATCTTTGCACATAACAAACTCACTTACCAATACCACTTATCCATCCAATACGTTTAAAGCATCATATTGACTCAACAACAACTTGTTGTATTGTTCATTATTATCTATTCTATAACCTTTTATATGTCACTCCTTTGGTGCATGTAATATTTTTATTACTAGGATAAGATCCTTAGCTCCTCATACGCTATTGTAATGTGAAACCTTTTGGGATTATAAAGAAATTGTTAATTATTTTCGACAAGTCATGCTTCAAATCTAAGGTACTTCTTACTATTCATTAGGCTGCATTTGAATTGCTCTATTTTTAATTTAAGTGCATCAACACCACCATATCAAATCTGTTTGTCATATAGTGTTTATATATACACACAGATCATTTTAATCTTATCACTTCCCATATGAAGTACCTTTGCAAGATCCACAATCCTTCCACTGAAAGCATATTTTTCTTTATTTAGGTGGAAAGATTCCTATTCGTAAGATATTAGTAGGACTCCATCTATACCTAAATGCTATTCACCTCAATGTTGTGAAGTTGTTGATTGCATGCTTTGAGTTGACACATTGGAGTTTGAGTAAACTTGATAATGTGGCCTTGAACTTGTATTTAATATTGTCTGACAAATACTAAGCATGAGCCTTAGGAGCTTCTTTTACACTTACATTCTGTATTGGTACTTTTGGGTGATAGTCCCCTTGACCTACTTATGGTGGCCACACAATTATTAATGTATGATGTCTTCATGTATACAGTGAATTGTATTACAGGTGTGCATACACTTCACAATTATGATTCTAGTTCAGTCTAGATTGAAAATATAACTGGTGCTTCTTGCACTACTCAGTTACAATTATTAGAATATTGCTTTATTCAAAGAGAACCTTTAGGTTCCATCTTATTAAATATGTATGTTTATATAGAATATCAGAGTAATGACTTAGTCCAGTTTAGTTCCCTTCAATAGGGTGAATTAAACAGTCCAACTACTGACAAGACCATATCCAAAAATGAGCCACATCATTATATGTAGATGCATAAATTATCACAAAATATTAAATTGAAAGACAATTTAAAATTTCATACCACATACTTTATAACTGTCACCAATTATTCATTCCTCCCACTCTACTGTGAACATCTAAGACTATAAAGTATCTTAGCCATATTTAAGAGCATTCCACAATAACTTAAGTTTTGACAAACTTCCACAACATATAATAAGTAGAATTTAAATATTCACTTTGTTCAATAAGTAGGCACAATAAAAGTAACCAATTTATTATTCAAAAAACAACTAACATGTTGATTATTTCTTTGCATTACTCGTTATTCCAACATAATCCAACATTAATGAATCCTTTGTTTTAGTGTAGCCTTTTAGGGTTTCTCCTCCCCATATTGCTACTATAGCTATTTAAAGACTAAAGAAATTCATTATACATGCAACTTACTTTAATGAATGAGTTATAATATAGATATAGTTTAAGAATCAAATACCCCACATATTTTGAGTTTATTCCTCAAGCTCGATTATGAATATCTACCATCTTACTCACGTTTTAACTCAGGTTAACTCTGAAAATCTTGACCCATCTGTGCATGTAAGCATACCAATGAAACTCATTGTAACCTCTCAAATGAGCCCTGCATGTAAGCCATGAGTATCCCTTTCAATCACAAGGTGAATTTTCAATTCCGAAAGATAAGTCTTCATATTCTTTTGCTTTATCCATAAAACAAATATCTTATATAAAATGAACACACTCTTATGTGTATTTCACTTTCACAGAAAGTACTCACATGTTATTTAATTTGATAATGTATACTTAAAATAATTGTGCATAACAGTCTGAAACCGTGTCCTTATCCGTAAGGAAAGTGTAATTTAGCAACCATGACACATATATGTTAACCAGGTTATACGTGCTTTGATGTTTTTCTCATACTAATGTGTACAATTAAGCTATGTGGTGTGAAATACTCCTCTATACATATAATAATTGTATATTTGTGCCCCCTATCTACCAATAGGCTTTTTCCAAGCTATGATTGTTTGACTTATGCACATCATTAAATAATAACTATGCCCCTAAATAACCCTAAACCTGGTCCCAAATAAACTTAGGGAGAGTTTGATTATAAAAAAAATTACCACACATGTTAGAGTCAAACTAAATTTAGCCAATAGTAAAAAATTTGAAGCTCCACTATCTCATGTAATAGTTTAAATATATACACATAAAACCCTATGATATAAGTCGTGTACATTGTAACTTATATGGTTTTTTTGTGAATAAGATCAAATATATTACTGTGGAAACTAATAGATTAAAAAATGTGGGTTCTATGGGAGAGAGAGACAGACACAAGACCCAACATAAATCCCTAAAATGGATTGGGATTTGTATTTTTTACACTGTAGCCATGTCAAAAGTGAGTTCTGAGTCCAAAGGTGGAAACTGAGAAGAACCCTCTTTACGTCATTCTCAAAACTGAGAGTATAGAAATCGAGAGAATAGAAGAAAGACATAGCAAGAGTGATTTTCCTTCATGAAAGGAAAACCTCAGTGAAGGAAGAAAAACAAAAAGGAGGTTGAAGAAGTCACTCTTGATTGATGGTTACCAGATCCTTGTCTAGATGAATGGGAGTCTCCTGAGAGCTTCCCTCTTGTGGCTTAGTGGTGTTCTATCGACTACTGGAGGCCCGAACAGCTACATTTTTAATGCTTGGGGGTCCTTTAGTAGTCGAATGGACCTTCTTAATCAACTTCTTCTTGATAACAGTGTATTGTGGTGCGTCCTAAGTAATGAATCTATAATGGTGGATGGCATCGACATAAATCACAAACTTCTCAGTCAGCTGGTCAATCTTTATTTCCAGTGCCTTGGTTCGCTCCCGCTTCTCTTGCATAGCTAACCCCATGATTGTCTTAATTTTCCACCATGTTTCGATAGTTTGTGCATAGAGGATTTTGCATGCATGGGTGAAGGCAGTGTCCAGAATACAGGAAAATTCAACATCGACTTACTTAGTAGTGACGTCTGTATGGAGATCATTTCCTTCGGCTTCTAATTCTGGAATACACTGTTGAGTTTCAGGATTTATCACCACTGCATAGCACATAGAAAATGGGAGGGGTAAATATATATAAGTTGGTGGATGGTAGGATGTGGGGAACAGGGAAAAGGAGTGGGAGGGGAAAGCATAGGAAGCTTTGATGCGAGGCGGTGGAAGAGTGTCTGAGTACAAAGGATGTGACTGGGAGGTGATGTTCACGCAAGGGACATGGGAGGCAGGATCGTGGGATCTAGAATTAGGAAAGCCAAGGATGAGACTGTGCACGTGCGCCATCCATCTGTCCTTCCTACAGAACAGAGAATGGACCTTGAAATGATGAAGGCGACATGAACAATTATTCTTTGCTTGAGTGGTTATCTTCACCATTGATTGATGCACATTGCTAATGGAGTTCACCTTCCTCCAAATCCTTCCATGCTCAGGACTTCAGGAGTAGGGTACCAGTTGTACCCTCATTCACTAGTCTATCCGGGAGTTTATTTCCCTTCCATTTGATGGTTTGAAAGTTAAGGCCTTCCATGTTGTCAATTCTTTGCTTGATCCACTATATTATTTTGTTTAGGTGTAGCTTTCTAAAAAAAATTCCACCTCAATGTCCTGTTGTATTCTTTTGTCAATCTGAGCGGCTAGCATGGAATCTTCTTCTACAATTAGGGGACTGAGCTTTAGGTTGTGCACTATGGCGATGCCATTATCTACGGCATGAAGTTCTGCAACATTATTTGTGGATGAACCTATATTTCCCTCATATATTAAGATTATCTCTCCTTTAGAGTTTCTAATGACTCCTCCAAAATTGGGTTTGCTTAGATTTGGTTTAGCTGTGCCATCATATTTGAGCTTGAAAGTCCCCTTCTCTCACAACCTCCATATGTTTTTATCTTTTATTTTCAAGCCTCGAGAGGGGGGTGACGTCACGAACCTTGATCTGAAGGAGATCCAACATTGAGATAATCCTCTCTTTGAATATGTTAGAAGGATCTTTGACATTCCAAGTGGGTATAGAGGTCACTATTTCCCAAATCACGCTTTTGATCTTTGAAATTATGATTTCCTCCTGGGTGGAGATGCCATGATATATTCTTGTGTTACACTCCTTACACAAGGCCCAGAAAATTAGACTAGGATTTAAATTCCATGCCTTATTAACCATAGGATGTGAGGAGAAGATAGATCTCAAGTTTTTGATGGTGATTTGAATGGAGGAGGGATCTCGATCAGAGTTTTTGGAAACCAGTGAAATCTAATCCCATAAATTGGATGCGTATGGGAGTACATTTAGCATATGATTGGGGTTTTCTTCTTCTTGCTTGAAGAGAGGGAATCTTGATGGGCCAATAAAGCCTTTTCTTCTTAGCTTGTCCTACGTTAAAATATTTATATGCATAACTAAGCATAGAAAGATAGATATTTTTAGCCAGTTCTTCCTATTCCAGAATGAGTTCCGCTTCAGGTCTACTTGAAGTTGATCAACCTTGGAAATGTATCTGTAGGCTTATTTTAAATTGAAATGACTTGCTGAGTGTTTCCCCCATTTGAGTTGAACCTTAGCAGAGTGAAGGATGATTTGTATTCTTTATAGTTCTGATGAGAGGTCCGACCAGGCTTGGGGATTCATATGGGTACTCCAATCCTCTTGTTCCATGCAAATTCCTCATCTTTCCTTTTCGTCACTCATTTTCCAGTACTGGCTGACTTTTATATTCCCTCAATTTTGTATATCAATCTTGATTTGATCATAATGATATTGATCAAGTTCTGGCCTTTATTTCCAGGCATCGTTCCAAAAAACAACCTTGTTTCAATTACCTATTTCCTAGAAACTATGATTTTGAATGATATCCCTATTCTCCCACGCTTGGTTCCAGATGACTGAACCTTTGATATTTCCTTTAGCCTGATAATTTTATCTTGCGAAAGGGAGGGGGTATACATTGCTTTCCATAGGATTCCCTAAGGTGAGTTGGGGTTTGCAATCAATCTCCATAAGTGTTTTTCTCCCAGGGCCTTTCCCAAGAGGTTTATGTCTCTAAGACCAACACCACCATCTTTTTTGGGCTTGCAGTTTTTCTCCTATGCCATGAGATCCTATTTTTGTTTTACCTTTGCACCTTTCCATAAGAAGTTCCTCTGTAAGTTTCTGATTTTGCTTGAAATCATTTTTGGGGTTGCCATAGAAGAGTACAAGTAGAGCGAGATGACTTATAAAACATATTTGACTAGGATAAGATGACCTACCAGATTGAGGGATTTGAAGGTCCAATTGGCAATTTTTTCCTCTAGCTTGTTAATCAGGTCTTCCTAAGTGGCCTGATAGAGAGGCTCATATGTAAGGGGAATGCCAAGGTAAGTGGAGGGAAGGGTACTAATCATAATTACCAAGAGTCTAGAGATGTTCCTGTGAATGGGAAATAGAGTGTTAAATAAGAACAACTTGGATCTCTCGGGGTTTATGGAGGTTCCAGATGCAGTAGAGAAGTCAGACCGAATGGACATGAAAGAGGAAGCTTATTTGATAGATGGGAAGCCCATGAGAAAGGTGTCATCCATAAATTGCTTGTGCATGGGGGGGAGTAGAGGCATGGGGCTGGGGACGAGAGAGCTTATTATCTTGCAAGGCAACAGAGATTGAGTGGCTTAGCCCTTCAGCCATTACAACAAAGAGGAAGGGAGAGATTGGATCCACTTGCCTGATAACCCTAGAAGGATTAAAGGGTTGTGAAGGTGAACCATTCATGATGATGGAGAAAAAAGATCCTGATTCACTTGATGCTATCTTTGTGGAACACAAATGCTGTCAGGACCTGTCTCATATAGTCCTAGATAATTTTGTCAAAGGCTTTAGAGATATCGAGCTGAATCATCATACCATGTTTTTTTATGGATTTAAGAGAGTGGATAAGCTCATGAGAGAGGATGATACTATCCATGATTTTCCTCCCTTCCACATAGCCAAACTGTTGATCGGAGATGAGGAGAAGGAGGATTTAATTTGATTGGTGAGAAATTTGGAGATTATTTTGTAGATGAGATTGCAGAGGGCTATGGGCCTAAATTTGTCCAAGGAATTAATAGAATTTTCCTTTGGAATCAAAGTTAGGAAGGTGGAGTTAAGGGATTTAAGAAAAGACTTCTAAATTTGAGATTCTTCCACAAGGGCATGCACCTCCAAATTCAGGATAGGCTAGCAAGATTTGTAGAAATAAATGGTGAAACCATCCAAACCTTGTGTTATTACGTTGAGCATCCCCATGAGCACATCTTCAACCTCCTTGAGGGAGACTTTTCTTAGGATAATTCTATTATGTTCCTCCATTAGGTTTTTGGAGATATGCTTGGCTATTTTCTAAATGTTGTGATCCTATTCATTCCTTCGCTCTTTGAGAAGATATATGAAATAGCGATTGAGATCCATTTCCAGCTCCTCTTGAGAGTGAATGAGATGACCTATTGGTTCTAAAAAGCCAAAATACTATTGTTTCTCCTATGTTGCATCATTTTTTTATGGAAAAAAGTCATGTTCCTCTCCCCATATTTTAGCCAATGTATTCTGGATTTTTGTTGCCACAACTTTTCTTCTTGGATGGCCCTTTCCTCCTATCTTTGTTGTAATCCTTGTTCCTCTTACTTACTATTCTCCATTAGCCCTTATTCAATTATGTTTTGTTGGAGAAGTTTCAATTAATGCTCCAATTTTTTTTTGTCCGTGGTAATGTTTCCAAATGTTTCTTTGTTCCATTTTTTGATTTCCTCTTTGATATGTTTTAATTTGTTGGAAATTTTACTTTTTCTTTCCAACTCTGATGGGAGTGTACATCCAACATTGTTTCATTTCTTTCCATGAAGTCCTTGTGATCCAAATAGAAGGCTTCAAATTTGAAATTCTGATTTTTTGAACCATTAGAAATTTGAATCTTGAGAGAGATTGGTCAATGATCAGAGCCTGCTTGAGGTAGGATTATCACCTCTGTTTCCTAGGACGTAGGATAAGTTTCCTCAGATAAAAGGAAGTGATCTAAATGAGAGGCAATTTGATGGTCTCCTCCTGTTCTATTATTCCAGGTGAAAATGCCAATTATAGCGGGAATGTCAATGAGGTTGAGGTTTTCAATGGTGGTCAGGAAAGCCTCAGAGCCCTTATGAAGCTTTTGGATACCTTCTTTCTTCTCAGAGAAGTTTTCTATCATATTAAAATCACCAGTTGTGGTTTTTAGAGGATGGTGTAATGGATCTAGGAGATTGGATATGCTTTGAAGCATTTTGATTCAGTATGTCATCTTGTGCAGGGCATAAATATTAGTTATGAAAATTCTCTTGTTGGTACGTATGATTCTCAGGATCACTGTTATGGAATGGTGAGTGGCCAGAGAGGATATGAGGTCGAATTTGGAGTTTGTCCAAAAAGTCATTATACCGGCCACTGTACTAGTAGTCATGTTGGCTAAGGAGCTATATAGCTTGAAGAAAGGGTTGAGAGGGGGGGGTGAAGTGACCATCATTTAGTTTCTTCAATTAGCAGGATGTCAGGATAATCAAACATTATTCTATTTTTTAAGATACATTTCTTCCCAGGACTGTTCCGTCCTCTAATATTCTAAGAAATGCAACTCATTGACATGTAGATGGGTATAGGGTTAGAGCCTATACCTTTCCTTCATTCATTAATTTGGTGCCCATTTCTTGGAGGAGATGACTCATGGTCTTCCAACCTCAATTTCGGCTTGAGGCTTCGAGGTTGAGTTCTTATGCTAGAGTATTTGCAAATATGCCCAATGATGTTGTGTTTTCTTATGCTGGATGGTGATCTTGAGTTTTAGGTCTTATTAGAGGAGATAAGATGCTTTGGTTGTTTGTAGTTGGTGTTCTAATATGGCATTTATTCCATTTTGTTTCCATTACTCTACAATTTTTGCAAGGTCTACCTCCTCCATATCTTTATGTATGGCACCTTCCTATAGTGTTTCCTCTGTTTCTATTTTTTCCATTTTTGTATCCTCTTATGTATGCTCCTTTTCTCTATTGGTATAACCTATGTCCCTCTCATCACATTCGTTGTCTACTGGGATCATTTCTTTTTCTCCTACCTCATCTCCTATCAGTTCGTTAGGATCCATTTTCTCCTGGGTGTTGGTCAATGCATTGAACTCATTCTATCCTGCTTCTTTAAATTGGTTCTTCTTGGGGATATCCTTTTTTATGTTGTTCTTATTCCTCAAGATGACATTACTAAATCCTTCGCTATCTTTTCTTTTACTTTCTTTCTCTTTCAACTGAGGGGTTTTATTCATTGGATAATCTTAGAAGACATGCCCATGCTCATGACACTTTCTGCATCAGAAATGAATATGTTCATAGTCTATACTTTGTATCTAGACTTTGTCCCTGCAAGTTAATTTAATTGCTTCTCGTAGGGAACTAAAGACGTCTATATATACACATATTCAGGTGTAGGAGACATAGTGACCCATTCTGGTGCCTTCAAACATTTTGATGTACTCCCCAAGCTGGTCTCCTAGAAATTTTAATACTGAAGGAGCTCAATAATCAATTGGTAAGGAGTAGAGGCATACCCAGACTAAAACCCTCATAAAATCCTCCTTTTCTAGTGTGAATTTGTCCCTCCAAAATCTCATGTATAAACTAGTTTAATTGTAGAATAGGGTCCTCCTTTAAATACCTTGTCTTTATCTTCTAGGAGGTAAAATATGATTGTAAGGAATCCTTTGGAGCCCAAAGAAAATCTGATCTCCCCTTTGGGTGTCCATTTTCTTTGAATCCACTAGTTCAGGGCTCTTTTAATGGGCCAGATGCCCATGAACTTGCATATTACTGTATGTTCTTGCATGTATTCCCTATATGCTACTACCCTGGAGGCCTAGATTTCCAGTTTTGGGATTTTCTTGGCTTTGGTGTTGCATTTATTCTTAGACTTTTTCCCCTGATCCTGTGGCTGCTCTTGAGTTTTTGAAGGACCTATGTTAACAGGGAAGGGTGTGTCTATGACCTTACCCTTTTTTGCATGAGTATCCTTGGTTATCCTTTTCGTTGTATCTTCATTACTCAGAGGCATCTGTTTTTGTTGTGGGTTTGTTGTTCCTTCTTTGTCATAGTTTCCACCTGGAGGCATGCAAAACATAGAGCTAGATGATAACTTTGTGAAGAAGGAGGCCTAGTCTAGAGGTTGAACTGAGACCATATCCTTGAAGAAGTTGGCGCCAGGATGTTCTTGCAGAATGAAAATAGAAGATAGGGCACCGAAGGCCTAAAACAAAGGCGTGAGGGGAGGCCGTGGAGAGCGCTCAAAACTTAGACAAGAATCTTTAGGAATATCAAATGATGAATATTTAACGAAAGATCCATTGTAACTTATATGTTGATAACAATGCACCTTCATAATTAAAATCCTGAGGTTAGAATGTGCAGTTAAAAAGGGGAGCTTTGGAATTATGTAGTAATTCCCATCATACAACTCAATAATAGTACTAACAACCGATTCTCTCTTATCATTTGTATTTAATACTCTCTAATTAAAATAATAAAATAAAATGTTGAATTTTTATTAGTGATTCATTGGAGCATAACTGCATAAAAGAATATTGAGCATTGTATTTATTTAGAGAAAGTCCCATGTCTCTTTTATTAGTTAAAATGATGTTCAATTACTAAAATCAAATGAAATATCTAAGTGGATCTATTCAAAATCATTGCTTTACTGCGATTGAAGCTAAGCTAGGATTAAACTAACTTGTGATATTGACCACAATTAGAATGACAGGCATTGTACATAGTGTTTTCTAGATGCTCTGTCATACCACTAGGAATGAAGTATCGACAGAGACACAAGCCATGCTATACATATGCCACCAAATGAAGCTACAAACCACGCAGTAAGTCCACCAATTAACAACTATATACACCAATGCAAGCACCCATACAAGGCAGCTAGAGGAGGAGCACACAATAGCTCACACATTGCACCCATATTTAACAAATTGGACAAATGAATACAAGTCAGTTTATTTTGATTAACATGTTATGGTAATGGATGTATGAAATTGAAATCGGATTGATAGTTAGTCATGTCAAACCATCAATCAACGAAACCTAGAGAAACAAACAATAAATGAAAATAGACATTGACTTGCGACTGAAACTGGGTCAGATGACTGGGAAGTCTATCCATTCCCCATAACACAAAATAAAATCATTTCATTAATGAGATGGTTCGCCTGCAAGTGTTCCCACAAAGGAGACACCATCTCAAAACTTCCCAAAGATTTAATGGTTACTGGGTTTTACCTTTACACTTCTAGACAAAACTTCTTAATGAGTGAGAGTGAGGGCTTTCTGATCAAATGCCATTATATTGTTCACATTTCTTTTTCCCTCCAATTTTTGAGACCTTAAAAATAACTGTCCACTATTATAACATACCAACTCTCTCTAATCATCTTCATTGATTTCAAAATGAAGACCAATTCCAAAGCTTGTCTTGAATAAACTGCGTTCAAATAAAGTAAAAAGCTCCCACATCTCATTATTTATGGAATATCCCACCATAATCCTCTACCTAGTCTTGGGAAGGCCAAGGTTGCATCCAACATAGGCATGTGTAAAATTTCCATACCGACCTTCATATTACTAATGCTACTACAACTTATCATATCAATATAGCTTGAAGTATATTGAGAACTATCTAGAGACATGGATAAACATCTAAGGCTAAGGCTAAGTGCTATCCACATGCATGGAAGGAAAAGCATTATGCTACTGCATGCATCCCTAGAGGATTTTATAGCAATAAATTGTTTTAAGAATGAGCACTCGCCAAACCACCGCACCCGAACCACCTCCAGATCAATGGATAAGGAAAATAGAAAAGCGACATTGTGGATTTAAAAGGGAAAAACCCATCCTCAAGATGATTTATTCAGGCAAAAAGAAGGCATTTTTTATTTTAAGGGTGTTGTTATGTTTTAATTTAAAACACAAAAAAACACCCACTTCTTCAATGGATCTGAGCAATAAGCCTTGCCAAAATCGACATGAGTGACCGTGGTGGGGCACACCCTCCCAACATTCTTATTATACATTCACTTACTAATTCTACTTGCTATCATTGCATGTGAGGAAATTACATTCAGAAAGAAGGATTTTTAATTTATACAAAACACCATACGATCATTCTTAATCCACCTATCCAACTCCATATTTTCTAATTTAGGCATCGTCAACTTATTTTCACTTTCAAAATCCAACATATATGCAACCCCAACCGCAGCCAAAGAACTAATGGAATAAAATTGGTAATACCATGATATAAATTTTTTCAAGCCCTTTTTTAGAGAAAATGCAATGCCTCTTGCATAGATCCCCCATCCACATTCTTCATCTACAATTTGATCTCCTTTGCATAGATTCCTATCAATTTTGAATTGCACTTCTCCTCCAAACTGACGAGAGTGGTGCAAAAACTTGCACTCTCCTGAGGGGACAAAGCCTAAAAGTATGCCATTATTTATTGTCATTGTCATCACAGTCCCACCGTAATGGTCAATGTGAGCGCCAAGAGGATAAATTTTGTATGGAGAGGCAACCATTATTACTTTTTCTACATCACACCCTGCCAAAGTAGTTGTCGACCTTCTAACTCTTTCAACCTCGTGATAGGGAGAATGGATCCAACTTTAAGCTAACCGAGATCTAGTTCCAAACCAAATTTACTAACATCCACGTTCTCACCTCACGAATTTGGAATGAATGTGATTATGCCTTATTCGATTGCTAAATCAACATAAACCCATCTTTGTACAGGAGATAAATCGGCTAGGGTGATCGAATTAGTATATGGTGAAACACCACTTTTGTTGACCCATAAACTACTTTACTTACATAACTTACTACTATATTCTTATGTTCATATAAGCAGCTTGTTTAATATGAATAATTATTGTAATTGTTAGAATTTATTCTCTTGTAGAATGGATTCATATAAATATCATAATTCATATCTGTTGCCTGTTAGTAGGATTTTCTTGTGGTCTCTCTTTAGGTTTAAAAAATATTGGCTATGATCTAAAGGAAGGAATTTTTAGAAATTTCTTTTTTGTTTGACATAATATTAAACCTTCTAGGAATTTTCTTTCACAATCACAAGAATAAAAATATTGCTTAAAAAAACTCAATATAGCCGTGTAACTTTTGAAACTGATTCTACCATTCTTTCTCCGATACTTAGTAATCTAATTCAAGGTTTTGACCTTCTTTTGTTCTTCTTTTCATTCAATTCCAAAACTTATTCTTTGATTTCAATATAATATGTAGCAACTACTATATATATATATATATATATATATATATATATATATATATATATATATATATATAATATTTATTGCTTCTCAACATGCCCCTCCACCAATTATTATTTTCAAATTTAATATCAATATTTATGAGTTCTAATGCCTTAAGCCACTAATCTAGAACTCATTGGAACAAAACCTACAACCCATTCATATTTGATAGGGGTGGATTGGCCCATATGCTGAAATGTTTGAACTTAATGCTCTGATACCATTTGTCACATACCCCCATGTCACAATACCACCAACTACCCACTGTGCTCCACTCGATCCATGATGTGGACTCTTAGGTTCAATGAATAGACTTTGATACCACCTTCCAAATCAACCCTTATGCATGTATTACAACTCAGAGGAACAATCAAACCTAGGATTCAACAAGACAAGATTATGCATAAAAACTTCCTCCCTTTGCTAACTCAACATCAGCATTAATGGAAATGCTATCATAAATATAATGTAACTAGCATTATCATATTCCTACTACCACAATCAAATGTATTGCTAACATATATATCTTATGTAATATGAACGATTAGCTAAAAGAGCCTCATTGGATTCAATTTCCTCCATGATGCATAATGCATAGCGTAGATGACCTGAACACTAGGCTATACAGTTTCAACCCTTAGAACATAATTATTAATCGTACATAGTGTCTCTTACATAATTGTTCATCATCCTAAAAACAAAGATATCACACAAGTTTAAAGAGGTGACAACATAAAACTTATTATTTAATTCCCACATATTATGTTCCTTCAGTAAATTTAAGTTGGATTATGTTTATGTGCAATAATTGTGACATGCAACCATCTATAAGGATATCATAAACAAAGTTAACACAACAGATTCTACTCAAGCATAGCAATCACATGTAATTTATTCAATCGTCTAATAAGAAAAGACAACTCAAGAAAATTCTCTCATATGCTAAATTAATTGACAACATACAAAGTAAGGGGTCAACATAGAGAACTTCTCATGCAAATGAGACTATCTGAAACAATGTTACTTAGAAAACCGAGCACCGCCACCCAACCTAGAACTAGATTTCACTGGTCAACCCCCGAGTCGAGATTTATTTCCATGGATCAACTGCCCCCTATTGACCTCTTCAATGGGTATTTAATACCCTTTTTCATGATATCGTTTTCATTAGCATCGTCCTGCTTTTATGGATATTTTTATCCATTTTCCTAGGCTTTTCTTGCAAAATCTTCCCTTTCTCTCCCATGAGGCTTTTCCTCATAAAATTTTGCCTTTCTCTCCTGCCAGGCTTTTATCTTTTCTTAAAATTGGCATATTTATTTAGATAAGTAAATTAATTGATAATTATCTGCAATACATCAAGCTTATCTAGAATTGGATCAGTAAGCGTTAACATGAAATAATTATCATCTCCCATTCACCAATGGGTTTGGCAAGAATCTCATCTCTTGGTGTCTCACTTTTCCAAGTGATTAAATTGTTTTATTTATTTAATATTAAAGTATTTACTTTTATTGTTACACATCAGACCTATGTTTTCTTATCTTCGGTTACCTGAGTTTTACATATAATGGAGGGGTGTTATAGACCAATCGCTTCCAATGAGGTAGGGCTTGGAAGTTTCCATGATTGACCCCCGCCATCTCAGCCATCGATCTCAAACCCTACTCCTTGATGCACTTGACGACTAACACCTAGGAAGCTAAAGGAATGTGGTGTGACAGGAGGGATGACCCTGAGCCAACTCAAGGACTGGAGGGCTCGACAAACACTTTGAGTCAGTTTAAAGACTTGTAGTGGCAAAGAAATATATTGAATCATAAATATATTAACTCATAAAACAAAACCAAGTAACAATAGTAACCAAGAAGTTGGGGTGATGCGATATGTAAGAACCCATTTCTTAGATAAAAATCTATCTGATGATAACAAGTGGGACTCATCATACCACTGTCATAATATGTGTAATATTACTAAGGGCATCTTCTTCCTTCGCTTTTCATGTGTTGGTGATGTCCTTCTAAATTAATATTTATTTGGTGACATTTGGATCTAATATTTATGGAGGTCGATATTACTATATAGGTATTAGAATAATGTTGATTACCAACAAGGTGAAGTCCAATAAATAAAAAGGTTTAAATTAGTAAAATTAATAACCCTAATTTTTTTTTTTTGTAAATTACGAGGGTGGGAAGCATGTTACATGTATTCGCATAAGATATAAGAAAATTCGAAGTTCCAAATTATCTTCTCATACACCCAAAAAAAAAAAAATTGATGTTGTGTCAACGCTTTTCAAAATCAATATTAAAATCACTAATATTTAAAAAAATTATCCATGCTTAATATAAGAAAATTTAAAGTATCAAAAAAGAGGATGATTCTACACTAACATTTTTTAAAATTGGCATGAAAATCACTAAAAAAATTTAAAAATTGTGCATATTCAATACATAAGAAAAAAATTAGTGTCAAAAACATGCTCCAAAAAAAATGTTGATGTTTTGTGAGGACTTTTTGAAATAGGGATGAAAATCATGATTTTTTGGGACATCTAAAAAAATGAGAACTAGAACTTGGTAACGTTTTGGTTAAGTTTGTAACTTTGTTTTGGTTTGGTTTGTATATTAGCTATGTTATCAACGGTTCCCTTCATGTAAGGTAGGAAGAGTTTAGGGTTGTCCATAGAATTGTTTGATTCATTTTTGTTTATGGTTTGTGGGATGTCCTTGTTGATGATGTTTATTTTTTATCCATTATTTTGAAAGACTTTACAAAGACAGTCTAGTTCATGATTTAAATGTTCGGGGTATCGTGTGAGTTTTATTTCTTAAGACCTAGTATCCTAGCTTTCCATTTTTCTTTAATGAAGGGTAATTGATTGTCTTTCTCAATCTCAATAGTGAATTCAATGTGTTCTAAAAGGCTATTGATGCGAGATATAAATTATTTAAGTTCCTATTTCCCTCTCAATGATGAATTTAATGTGTACGGAATGACATAAGATAGAAATTCTCCATCTTTATCTTTCACTTCAATTCACCAATATGTCAACTATATATCTTTTCCATTCTTTTAAAATAATGATATTACAATCCTTAATGAAATCGTTTTTTTAATTATTTAAAATGAATACATAAAAATATAAATGAATTCAAATATTATTAAAAATATTTATTAGATATAAGTTTAATAATTAATTTATTTTACACTCAATTTTTGATGAAATGATGACGAATAAATCCACTAATAAAACACTCCATTTACAAAATTTATATTATAGTGCGTACTTTAGTTCAAAATACATATGTCATTTTTGATATTTTAACATATGTTCAAGTAATTAGGAAAATACAATTTTGAAGACTTTATTTTTCATTTTATGTTGGAGTGGATTGGAATAACTATAAGCGTACCACTTAATATCGATATTGTGTAGTATTGGTATGTAATCAAGCTAATACAACTCTAAATAATTCATTCCTCTTTGACAAAGAACGAAATCAAAAAGTGGAGCAGAGATTGCTATTCTCAATATTCAAAATGGCTATATAGATTACATTGTAAACATCAATAATAAATGACTGAAGTAACACTCAACACTTATGGGGTAGAACTCAATTAAAGTTGAACACTCTATGACACCTAGTAGACATCATAATCAAATGTGATGACACCTAATTGACAACCTACTGACTGTGAGATTAATATCTCAACGTCCTCTCATAATCTCAACTGTTACATATTGTGACACTTACAATGGCTAATTTTTCTATTTTAATTTTGAATACATTCTTCCCCAATGACTTTGTGAAAATATCTGCTAGTTGATCTTTGGAACCCCAAAAAGAAAGTACCATGTGCCCATCATCGACAAGCTCATAGATGAAATGAAAACGGGTGTCAATGTGCTTGCTCGTTTTGTGGAAAAAATGATTTTTTGATAAAGATATTACTGAATTGTTATCACAATAGATTGTAGTTGGATCCTTCTGAATATTTGAAATATCTTTTAATAATCTTCTCAACCACACGGCTTGACAAGCTGTTGAATTTGATGCTACATATTTTTCCTCTGTAGAAGATATTGAAATGATTGATTGTTTCTTGAATGCCCATGAAATCAGATTGGTTCCAAGACGAAAAGTATACCCTAAGGTGCTTTTGCGGTAATCTAGACTCCCTCAATAATCATTTTTTGTATAACCTAAAAGTGAACAATTTTCAAAATGTGTATAGAACAAACCATAGTATATTGTTCCTGAAATATACCTTAAGATACTTTTTGTGACCCTCTAATGTGAAATATTAGGTGACTTCGTAAACGTGGAGACAAAACTTGTTGCAAAGATAATATTAGGTCTAGTTGAAGTGAGACATAACAGACTACCAACTAGACTTTTATACAACGTGGAATCAACTGGTGGTGCTACATATTATTTGTTCAATTTTGTGCCTTGATAAATTGGTGTATCTGTAGGTTTGCAGTTGGTCATTCTGAACTTTTGGATGATACGAGTGGAATATTTTTGCTGACCAATGAAAATGCCATTAGCGGATTGGTGAACTTCGATGCACAAGAAGTATTTCATGACTCCTAGATCTATCGTATCAAACTTTGTTTGAATTTCTACTTTGAAATCGTCTAACATCATATATCCTGTACAAATATGATCATTTACATGAAGACATACAATAATAATTTTACCCTCATGCATTTTGGTATACAAAGTTGGATCATTACTTCTTTTTCAAAAACCACTTTTGATGAGATAGGTGTCAAGGTACAAGCTCTTGGAGCTTTTTTCAAACCATGCAAGGCTTTCTTTAATATGTATACCTTTATTCAATATGTAAACCTTATGATCATGTCCAACAACTTCAAAACCAGGAGGTTGATCTGCATAAACTTATTCCTGCAATAGAAAATTTAGGAAGATAGATTTTACATCAAACTGATAGAATTTCCATTTTTCATGATTTTTTGTGGACAAAATGGTTCTGACAATGTCTAACCTTGATATTGGAGAAAAGGTTTCACTATAGTCAATGCAAAATTGTTGTGAGAATCCTTTGACAACAAACCTTTCCTTATGTTTGTTAGTCTCTTCTTTTTCATTCAACATGGTCTTATATACCCATTTTACACCAATTCTGGTTTTGTCTCTTCAGAAATCAGTTAACTCCCAAGTCTGATTCTTCTCTATGGAAACAATTTCTTGGTTTTTATATACCCCGTCCTTTTCTTTAATTGCTTCTTCAAAATGAGTTGCTTGAGATGAAATATATGAAAACATATTCTGCTAGTCAAACTTAAGATATTTCTTTGACGCTTTTTTTTTTCTGATTGCCTTTTGAAGATGTTGAATCACTGGTGGATTCACTGGTTGGAAATGTACCATTTTCATAATGGTATGGATCTTCTTCAACCTGAAATCTCGGTGGTTGTGATGGATAAAAAGACTAACTTGAAGCTTCGTCAACATGATCATACCAAGATTTAAAAAAAAAAAAAATTACCTCTCTGCTTAAAGAAAACTTGTCGATTAATATATTATAAAGTCTGTAGCGCTTTGACTCGTCACTATATCTTACGAAAATACATCTTTCACTCCTATCATCAAGCTTCTTTCTTAGTTGCTCAAGAGCATGTGAAAATGCTAATGATCTAAAAATTCTAAGGTGAGATACATTTACCTTTTTACCATCCCATGCATATTGAGGTATTGTATCTTGGAGAGTGAATGTTGGAGATCCATTCAGAAAATACATTACTATCAAAACTGCTTCAACCCAACAATTGTTTGATAACTTATTCTCACGAAGCATACATCTACCCATGTTCATGATTCGTTGATTCTTCATTTTCGCTAATCCATTTTGTTGTGGAATATATCTCATTGTGTTCTGCATTATGATTCCTTTTTGCTGAAAAAAAGATTTGAAGTCGTTGGACTTTTACTCTCCCCCTTCATCAAATATGACTACTTTAAAAGGATTTCTACTATGAGTTTATGCTTCTGCTTTGAATTCTTTGAACCTTGAGAATGTATCTCATTTGTTTCTTATAAAATACATCGATGTCTTCCTGCTATAATCATAAATGAATGTCATAAAATAAATACTACGACTAATAGACTATGTCTGCATTGGGCTACATATATCTATATGGACAAGCTCTAAAGGCTCTTTTTCTCTAGAGGAAGATGTGGGAAAGTTATGTCTTTTATGTTTGGAGAGAATACAATATTCAAAATTACATTATTTTTCATTCATAGTAGGCAGACCAATGATGATTGATTGTCTCTAAAGACGGCTAAGACTCTTGAATGGTATGTGCCAATATCTAGAATTCCACAGCTAAGACTGATCTATTCTTGACCCATTGTGGACAAAAGACTCTGAATGATTTCGACTTCTAAGAGTCAAAGGAAACATCATATTCTTGGTTTTTTCAACCTTTTCTATTAGTATTCTATTGGGAGGTTTGTCATAGATATAACATGTGTTTTCTTGAAATATTACATCATAATCAAGTTCCATCAGTTCTCCTACACTAATGAGGTTATGATTCGGATTTGGAGCATAATAAACATCGGGAATGTATTTATCTTGATTCTATTTAGTAAGAATAGGGACAATACCTTTTCCTTCATCTTGAAGGCAAGAAAGATCTCCAAGACTAATTTTTTATGTTATGGAAGCATCAAGATGACATAAATTTTTTGTTACATGTCATATGATTATTGTAGCCATTGTCCAGCAACCAAAGATCCTTGTTGTGAGTTTCCATAGAAATATGGCATGAAGGAAACATTATTTCAAAGGTTTATCCTTCATTGTTGGAGAGATGGACATTGCCTATGTGTTGATCTGATTGTTTCCTTTTGCATGGATGTTCATAATGGCTAAATTTCTTACAGTAATAACATTGGACATTAGATTTTTTCAATGGTCCGCTTCTTTGAGATTGGTTTTGTGGATGTCTCCATTGCTCCGTTGCATAGTGAAATTCTGATCGGGCTCTGCTTCAACCTCTGCCTCCCTTGTTTCTGGCTCTGTATCCTTGCCTATGCCTCTACCAAATGACAGTTGAGCTTCGAAAAATTGTTCCGTGGAATCTTCTACCAAGTTTAGTCTTGTTTTGTGTGCTAAAAGTGATCTAGTCAACTGTTCTACTGAGAAAGTTCTAAAATCTATGGATTTGAAAATGCTATTACAATCATGTCATATTTCCTTGACAGACTTCCAAGGAATTTCTGAACAATTTTCTGATCTGAAATGGTTTCACCGATGAACTTGATTTGATTGACTATTACCATGACTCTAGTCACAAACTGATCCACATTTTATGTGTTAGTCATATTTAGAGTTTCAAATTATGATCTGAGTGTCTATAATTACATTGTCTTCACTGTATCATTACTTTGATATGCAACTTTCAGGATTTCCCAAGCTTCATGTGTTGTTGATGTGCGAGTTATCTTGTCGAAAATAGAGTCATCAACTAAGTTTTGTATCCAACATTTGCCTTTGTGTTCTTTCTTTCTGAGTTCAATAGTTGCATTCTTCTCATTATTAGTCATTGTTGGCCATGCTTCTTGAGTCAGCGCTTCATATGCAGTCTGAAATGTATCCGAACACTAATTTTTGCCAAGTAGAGTTGAGGTCCATGGCAAAGTGCTGGAGAAAGCCATTTCTTCAAATAGAAGTTTGTGCAACTTTTGGTATTAAAAAAACTCTTCAAAAAAAATCTAGTGCATTCTTTTTATAACAAGATTGAATCAAACGCTACCTTCTTAAAAAAATATCTTTTTCCTTTAAAATTTCTATTTAAAAACCTTTAAACACCACTTTCTTAAAAATATCTCTTTTTCTTTTCAAGTTTTTATTTAAACAAAAACTTTCCAAAATTATAACAAGCCCTCTTCTTAATACTCCCTTTTAAAACATAGCATTTTTAATATTCCATAAGAATTTTAAATCACAACCTTTTATAAAAAAATCCCATGAAGCTTATGGATTTTATACGAATGGTATAAGAAGGTATTTACGACTTTTGAGAGCTCGTTGTTCTCTAACGCAGCCTCCTTCAATGCTATGCGGCGTTACGTCGAAAAGCAATGGAGACTAAGGCGTCGTTTGGCAATGGACTCGGTGTTTGTAAAGCTAACGCTCGGTCCGATGTATTTGGTGAGCGCTAATAACGTGCTGTATTGATTTCTGGACTGCGTTACTCTCCCAAAAATAATGTAGCTCTTCTCATAATGTTGCTGGCCTTTGACTTATTCTTTGTGTTTAATGACTTCACGAGAAGTTTTGTTTTGCAGTGTTTTTACATTTGTTTCACTTCGCTATCATTTCTATTTTTTTTAATATATACATGTGAAATGTTGTTCTCAAAGAGTCTTATGCAATTTCACTCTATGTCAAGTCTGACACAGTTTAAGCTCGAATACCATGACAAAGAATGAAACCAAAAAGTAAACCAGACATTATTATTTTTAATATTTAAAATGGCAAAATAAATTATATTATAAATATGAATAATAAATCACTTAAATGAAACTACACAGCTATAAAGTAAAACTCAAGTAAAATTGAACTGTCAATAACATCTAATGGACAACAGATAATGACATTAATATCAACACCACTGTCTAACCTACAAAAGATAATGAGATTAATATCTCAACACCCCTGCATAGACATAAGAGTTTATGTAAATTCATCCATAGTTGCCGAATATTGCTTAAAAAAAATTCGTAAATTCGACGGTTTGATTCGATTTGCGAATTAAAACAGCAATTTGAGTTCGGCTTAGGAATGATGCACTAGATTCTTGGCCGTTTTTTAATCATAATTACATATTCGAGCATTCATTTACTGTGAATGGCATACGTTAATAAATGATAATGGTGGATGCATGTAGTTTTATGCTTAAGAAGTTTGCAGCAAATGAAATACGTAGAAATTTATCATAATTATGTCATTATGATAATTATGTCATTGTAAAGTAAAAAATATAGAATTTATAAATTTATAATTTGGAAACGGAAGTAAAAATCGTATAATTTATAAATTTATAATGCATAGATTTATCAAATTTAAATCTAGGAGAAAAATTAAGATAATTAAATTATCCTAATAAATAGAAATTTTATT